>PVJN01017151.1:0-41081 GCA_004026805.1 Lasiurus borealis
TTGGAAAGACTAGAAGGAGCTACTCCTCAGAATAGTTCCTGCAAGAGAGGAAGGAGGGAGAGCTTATGTTTCAGTTTTCTTTAAAACAAATAATAATAATGACCAAGGTTCACCCCCTGGGAGAGCTATATTGTGCAAATCAGGCCCTTCTGTTCACTCAGGAAGTCAGTTATCACTCCCAGGGGATGGTGTTTTACTCGAGTCCAAGCAGGGATGGAACACTTGGTGAGAGTAAGGCAGAGGGAGAGAGAGAAAGAGAGAGAGAGAGAGAGAAAGAGAGAGAGAGAGAGAGAGAGAGAGAGAGAGAAGAGGGATGGAAGGGAAGAAAGGAAGGAAGGAAAGGGGGGGGGAGAAGAACTTTGAGATAGTATTCCTTTTCATTTCTATGTTATACACTCAATACATAAAATAATTACACATCTGGTTTTTACTTCCATTACTAAAGGCCCAGTGCACAAAATTCATACACTTGGCAGGAGGGTCCCTCAGCCTGGCTTGCACCCTCTCGCAGTCCAGGAGCTCTGGGGGATGTCCAGCTGACGGCTTAGTGCGCCTAAGCCATCAGTCAGACATCCTTAGCATTGCCACGGAGGCTGGAGAGACTCCTACCACCGCCGCTGTGCTCGCCAGCTGTGAGCCTGGCTTCTAGCTGAATAGTATTCCCCCCTGTGGGTCAGTGTCTACCCCCTCGTGGTCAGCACATATCATAGTGACCAGTCATTCCACCATTTGGTTATTTGCATATTAGCCTTTTATTATGTACGATACATTGTAGATGAGACCCTCTAGAACCATAAGAAATGCAAAAAATTTACTGTTAACTCATCCTTGAATTGCCCCCACTTAAAATCAAATTGTCTTCCTGTGGGGCATGTGCTAGACCTTGGGAATCACTGGGCTTGACACTTACCCTGTCTGAGCTTCATTTCTGAGTACATACACATATCCCATGGGAATTGTAATCTCTTCTCCGCCTACCTCACTGGGTTGTCATGAGGAGGTTCTGAGCTAATAAACTAGAAATCTTTCACCAAGTAAGAGATGTCTAAATGGGAAGGGATTGTTATTGTTAAGCTCACGGGTACCCTTTAGGTAGCAGGTGCTGATTAGGGGAGGAGGGCATGATTGTCTCCTGGGACTGTAGCTATGGAAGCTTTGCAGAGGGTTCTGCAGGCCTTGGAGGGGTGGCCTCTGGCCAGCAGCTCTGGTGGTTGTCCCTGAAGAGCTGGCGGGGTCAGGGCGTTAGGGGGGCCTTTGGGGTGTGGCAAGGCCAAAGGGAGAGTAACGATCAAATCTTCCCACTTGACATCAATCTTTAGATTGTATGTGACTGTTTCACAACTGTACTTGCTCAGGGTGGGGGTCCAATATACTGGAGCAGGGTGGGGGCCTGGCCAGGGTGGAGCCAGGAGGTCTAGGAGGGCAGGTTTAGCAATGCCCCCAGCGAGATTTAGTGTGCTTCCGATGTGGAGAAAGCGCTGCTGCTGTCAGGAGGGAAAGGATCTGACCCTGGGGGCCACTCAGGCCTGCCTCCACCCAGGGCTGGAGTTGTAGGGAGGAGAGGCTTGCCCAGCCCCAATAAAGGGGGTCCCAGGTGCCTCCAAGGCACTGATGGGTGGTTGCTGGCATGCTATTGTTGTGGGTGCCCCTGGTGGGGGTGGCGGGAGCAGAGATCCAAGTCTGAGGTGCAGGCTGCAGCTACTGTGGAGGCTGGGTCTTCTCCCCATCTAGTCAGCCTCCCCGTACCCCCAGAGCTGCAGGGGCGGGTGTAGGGTGTTCGGAAAGGGTTATCAGAAGAGTTCCCCATGGCTGCTTCCTCTTCCTTCTTTGCAGTCCGGACTCCTGTCAGGCACTCTCCTCAAACCCCAGGGAACTTGGTTCTTGAGGCCCACCCCCAGCTGCAGGTGCAGCCTCATGCTGATCTGTCAATATGCAAATTGGTCATTACTGGGACACCGTAATGGACAATTAGCATATTACCTCTTTATATGTATAGATGTCTCCAGTAGCTGGCACTTAGTAGTTGCTCAGCAAATACTGGATGAATTGAATAAATAAATGGATGAGAGTGCTCAAGACTTTATTACTGAGTTGTTAGTATTCAGCAACATCTCTCTAGCACTGTGGTGGTAAAGATTTATATATTTTTATTCTTTGTCATATTTTTTAATAACTTTTTCTCAATGTGTATAAATATTAAATCAACTTACTTTTTCCTCTTTGTGTGCGTGTTTTTATTTTTTATTGATTTCAGAGAGGAAAGGAGAGGGAGAGACAGAAATATCAATGATGAGAATCATTGATCAGCTGCCTCCTGCATGCCCCCTACTGGGAATCGAGCCTGCAGTCTGGGCATGTGCCCTAGACCGAAATCCAATCCAGGACCCTTCTGTCCACAGGCTGATGCTCTATCCACTGAGCCCAACAGGCTAGGCCTCTTTGTATTTTTTTAAAAAGTCTTCCTCTCCTCTTCTGTTTCTATCTTTTGAGGTTTTTCAACTAGGGAAAGAATTAGAGAGGGAAAAATATATTTTTAATCATGGATGCTGCTGGGGTCACTCAAAGATAGGTGCCCTAATGCTGGCTCCCTTGTGGAGCATATGTGTGCTTCCTTTTGTGGGGAGAGGAGTGGGTAGTTCTCCCAAGGCCTCTACTCTGCAGAATTCCTTAATGTAGGAGATCTGCTCCAGCTCAACTTCCCCCAACACCCTCCAACTTCCCACTTCTGGTGGCCCAATCCTCAGACTTCTCCTCCATGGGTTCCTCCTCACTGTCAACCAGCCCTTTGAAGTATCCTGTTGTCAAGGAGGCTTCCTTCACATAGTTATGGCCGTGTGAAGGGGTCAGTGATTCCTCTCCATAAAAAGAAAGGGAAGAGCATGGGGGTCGGGGGAGAGAAAAAAAAAATATAAAACTGGACAAAATTATCACAAGCAACCTTTTCAGGGCACTAGACAGCCTTACTTTAAGCTATCGATTTTTGCTAATCCTCCCCTCCATTTGTTTTTTTGGCTTTTGTCCTTTGCATTCAAATCACTACCAGGTGATCTGACAAGAAAGCTAATCTAATTGCTGCTGTGGTGGTATTGCTAAATATGAGTGATGTAATGGATTAGACTATCTAGGTAACACATTTGCAGTTTACTGGGTCCTTCAAAGTCTTACCTATAAGAAAAAGGAAATATATATTTGAGCACTTTCACAAACCAATGATGGAGATATTTTAGATAGGAAAAGGAGTGATTCTTAAATTTATCATGTATCTAAATTGCTGCTTCCTCTCCTCCTTCCTAAGAACATTGAAATCTGTATTTGTACTTAAAAGAGAATTATAACTTTATAAGATTTTTATGACACATTTTGAGATTAAAGACGTCCTGATGTCATATAAACTTGGGACTAAAATTCCCTGCATGAAATGATATGGTAGCTTGTGGAAAGCTTATACATGTATTCCCCAAATGAGACCAAATATCCAAATTCTTCCTCCAGAACCTTGATTCTAATCCTTATTCTGATTCATTTTCATAGAAGCTACATGTGACAGCTGAGAGGTACTATAAATTAGATGATGGTCAAGTCTTTCTCTTTGATAAAGTTGAATTTTTACCATTATTCAAAAATTGATTTCGAGCTATTTAGATCGATTGCAGTTTCAGAGCACCACCTGCTGGTATAAAATGTAAGGTCATGCAATCTTCTATTACCAAAAAGCAAAAAAATAAAATTTAATTTTAGAAGAAAAGGAGTTAATATATGTAATAACATGCATATTATTTTCCAAATTATTTGAAACCTTCTCAGGAGAAATATCACTGAATTCAGAGTTAGAAAACCTGACGTGGCTCTACCAACTTCTAGCCAGGGCACAATGAGCAAGTTTTTAACAGTACTGAGCCCCAGGTTCCGAATCTTTAAAATATGGGTTGAAAACATTGTTCTGGATGAAATAAAGCATTGTAGGATGCTGAGGAAGGATGCTGAGGGCTGGGGACTCAATGCAGAATAAGGAATTTACTTAAACATTTGATCCCAAGTCCTATGAGATTTGCAGTTTGATGGAAAAAATGAAATGGTCCTGGTAAGAGAATAATACATTGTACAAGGATGTAGACTGGTAAGAAAAAAGTAACCCTAGACTTGGAAAAAACAAAAAGGCAAAAAATTATGAAGTGAAAGGAAAAAGTTAAGTGTAAATAAGGAAGTGAGAGGCCCAGAAGGATAATAAATAACAGAATCCAGATGATGACAATGACACAAGAGTGGATAAAAGTAAATCACACAGGGGTAGCGGTACCACAAGGCTGGGTGTTGGCTTAGCCATCCAACGAGCACTGAATGGTCAATGGCAGCAGAGAGAAAACACCATCAGCAGGAGTCAAAGTCTTTACAAAATATGAGGGAAAGGTTGATACATCTAGGAGGCATAGAGAGTGGTGTAGGCAGGTGGCACCAGTGGAATTTTTGCTTCAAGACCATGGCTTCCTCAATGTTTCCCAATAGATAGATGATAAATAGATGATAGATAATTCCAAAAGTCTTAGTGTAGTTTTAAGCTTTAATAACTCCAAAATTATAAATACGACCAACATGAAAAATATATCATTTGAGGTTTAACTAATTCAAATATTATTCACTCATATTTACTTTTGTGGCTTTTTAAATATAACTTTCTAGTTTTAATTTGTAGTTTCAGTCAACATTTGCTATCTTCAATCAGAGCAACATAATGTATTTATTCAGTTAAGATTGGTTAAGACCAACCAAACTACTAAGATTCATAAGCACCCCTCCTCTGCCCCCAGCAACAGTGGAGGCAGCTTCGATTTCTATTTCATATAAATAACTACTTAATATAAGGAGGTTGAGTCTCCTTTTCTTTTCAGTATGACCAAGTTCACAGAGAAACACATATTTACATATTCACATTTATACACATAGGCCAATTCAAAAGCCTTGAACTTGGGAAAGCTTCCAAGTTTGTTGCTGGAGGTACACAAAGCTGCTGGTCAACTATTAAGATGTAACATCATTTCCATTTCAAAAAATAAGGCCCTACTCCTGGGAAAATGTTATTAAATGGCCCAGAGAATAGCTTAGATTCCCTGGCTCTTAACTTGTTCTGTCTTGTAAAAAGAATAAACTACATAAAAAACCTATTTTAATAAAGCTATCATCAATTTTATTACCAATATGGTATATGTTATATATTAGGTTGTGTTCAAATATAATTTGTTATATTTTATACTATGCATGAAACATTTTCATATGCAAGTAAAAAAAAAACAAAAAACAAAAAACTGAAACTGGGTTCAGTAGTGATAGAGTAGAATAGGTAAAGGAAGGACTCAGATTACCTGGGTTGAAAATGTGGTTCTACTATAGTACTTTGGTGAATTAACTACTTTCTTCTACCATAAAATGATAACATTACTACTCATCTCAAAGGATTATGGGGAAGATTTAAAGAAATAACATAGAGAACCATAGCAATACACCGGAGAGATTGTCCTTTATTGTATAAATTCAACCTTCTTTCCATCAAACCTCTCCTTCTTTCCTCCTCCACATAATAGAATGGACTACCTCCAAAATACAATGAAGAGGGAAGTTATCTAACAAGATACCCTGAATTTTCTCTTTCCAAATTCACTGTGGAAATGTATTCTCCCTTTTCTGCTTTCCCCTCTCTAAACAAGAATTTAGGACCAAACTGTAAAACAATGAACTTCATCTGACTTTCAGTGAGATCTTAGCATATTTCATCTCTGTGTCTACTCATGATAATTGTCTTTTAAGTGTTAAATTCTAATTCTTAAACCAAAGAGAAATGTGGATTTATTCTTGGCGAGAAAAATTTTATTCTTTGGTGTTCCCTGAACACAAATGAAGATTATTAAAAGTTTAAAATATTTTTGAAAACTAGACTATTATGCCTAGCTTTAGCTAATTTATTAACCCTCCCATTGAATTAATGATGGTGTTAATTAGCTCAAGCAGGATACATTACTTACTTTTTGAAAGAAAAGCCTTGGAAATTAGAGCCCTTCTCCTGCCATCTTGTGGTTTCACTCCCAAACTGCAGGGTGTTAGATGTCTAAAAGCTATATAGATGCATTCATTGTTCATGAGTGCATTTCTAGTATATCTCAAGTTAGTATTTAAAGTTTCCATTTAAAACTACCAGATGAATGCATTTGGTCCTTTTTTTTTTGTCAAATGCCATTTACTCAAATATTCAGTCTTGATTAAAAGGGAGAATGTTTTCACATACAGCTTCAATGAATGAGACAGGATGATTGGAGGAACAGCTGACTTCCCAATGGAAGGATGAAACTTGCATTGTTCTCTGGGATTCTTCCTTAGAAGGTACATTCTCTACAAGTGTATCATTCCTAGTTTTTATCAGGGCAACTAATGTCCCTGAAGATGCCATCAATACAATTCAGACTACTTAAATTGGAGATAAAGTGTTGTTGTTAACTCTCCATTCTCATATTTAGATAAACATTTCCTTCACCTCCCTCACTTCATTCAAATTGATGACAAAGAGGGAGCCTGAAAGTTACCCTCATCTGCAGAGTCATCTGCAATGGTGAGGAAGACACAGCATCAGGGTATCACTGCCACAGTTCAAAACACTTTAAGTTTTCTAATCCCTGGCTTACTTTTACTTCCATCACACACTTAAAACATAATCTTATTTACATAGCACATATAAGACAAAAATTCTGCTTCCATTGCTCCAAAAATTCACTATCTTTAAAACTAAAATACAGCCCCAAACTAAAACTAGCAAGTCCATAATGTTCCAACTAAAATTCTAACTGGACATTGGATTGCAGGTATATCCATCCATCCTTAAATAATGCCCTGCTTTGTCTCAGACTGTTACAAGAATACATGAGAAAGGATTCCTAACCTGGACCAATTAGCTAGTTAGTGATGGTTACCTGAGTTATCTGTGTCACTTAGCTGAAGTCTTATCACTGCTTCTGTATCCGTTGTATTGCAATATGTTGTTTTGGTTGAAATATCTGAAGAAAATCTGATCATATAGATATGCAGTTGGAAAAGGGAAGAGTGACAGAAGGCATAGAGAGAACAAAAAGTGATGGAAACAATTATATTAAATTAAATTTAAAAAATAAAAGTATTGCAAATTTCTATATAAAAAAGGAGAAGTATTTTAATAGCCTTTTTAGATTGTAGTGTATATTCTTTGATATTATGACAAAACTTGGTAAGTGCTACTGTTTTAAAGGTTAGTTGCAATGTTACATCTGAAAAAATATTTTTTTAACTACGTTAAAATCCATTTTTCTCTTATGCTTTGAATAGACTTTTACTCATACATGATTTTGTTGTTGTTTTTTTCTTTTTTTTAAATATATTTTATTGAATTTCTACAGAGAGGAAGGGAGAGGGATAGAAAGTCAGAAACATTGATGAGAGAGACACATCGATCAGCCGCCTCCTG
This sequence comes from Lasiurus borealis, assembly GCA_004026805.1. Lineage (NCBI taxonomy): Eukaryota > Metazoa > Chordata > Mammalia > Chiroptera > Vespertilionidae > Lasiurus > Lasiurus borealis. The sequence continues at coordinate 7,481 of PVJN01017151.1, forward strand.
CACGCCCCACGCTGGAGATGTGCCCGCAAGCAAGGTACATGCCCCCAACCGTAATCGAACCTGGGACCTTTCAGTTCACAGGCTGATGCTCTATCCACTGAGCGAAACCGGTTTTGACCTTTTTTCTTTTATTATGGGTATTTTTTTTTATTGTGTTACATGTATACATATTTCCCCATTGCCCGCCCCCACTCCCAGGCATACTCCAACCCATGAGGATAGTATGCTCTTCCATCTGTTTACATCTTCCTCTATCTCTTTTTTTTCAGTAGAGCATACCATGCTCATGAATTGGGTGAATCAACATCATTAAAATGTCCATACTACCCAAAGCAATCTATAGATTCAATGCACTACCCATTAGAATACCAACGACGTATTTCACAGACCTAGAAAGAATTCTTCAAAGATTCATCTGGAACAAAAAAAGACTGCAAATAGCCACAGCAATCCTGAGAAAGAAGAGTAAAGTAGGTGGGATCTCAATACCAGGTTTCAAACTATATTACAAAGCAACTGTTCTCAAAACAGCCTGGTACTGGAACTAGAAGCCAGATATCCACCCAAACCACTATGCTCAATTAATATTCGACAAAGGAGGCATGAACATACAATGGAGCCAAGATAGCCTCTTCAATAAATGGTGTTGGGAAAACTGGACAGATACATGCAAAAAAAATGAAACTGGACCACCAACTTACACCAAATACAAAAATAAACTCCAAATGGATACAGGATTTAAACATTAGACGGGAAACCATACAAATACTAGAGGAATCCACAGGCAGCAAAATCTCAGACATATGCTGAAAGAACTTCACTGATACTGCTCCAAGGGCAATGGAAGCTAAAGAAAAAATAAACAAATGGGACTACATCAAAATAAAAAGCTTTTGCACAGCAAAAGAAACCATCAACAAAACAAGAAAGATCACTGTATGGGAGAACATATTTACAAATGTTATCACTGATAAAGGTTTAATCTCCAAAATCTACAGCCAACTTATACAACTCAATAAAAGGAAGATGAACGATCCAACAAAAAAATGGGCAACGGACCTAAATAGAACCTTTTAGAAAGACGACAGAAAGAAGGCCAAGAGACACATGAAAACATGTTCAAAGTCACTAATTATCCGAGAGATGCAAATCAAAATGACAATGCGATACCATCTCACACCTGTCAGAATGGCAATCATCAACAAATCAACAAACGACAAGTGTTGGTGAGGATGCGGAGAAAAAGGAATCCTTGTGCACTGTTGGTGGGAATGCAGACTGGTGCAGCCACTGTGGAGAACAGTATGGAGTTTCCTCAAAAAACTAAAAATGGATCTCCCATTTGACCCAGCAATCCCACTCTTAGGAATATATCCTAAGAAAGTAGAAACACCAATCAGAAAGGATTTATGCACCTCTATGTTCATAGCAGCACAATTTACAATAGCTACACTTTGGAAACAGCCTAGGTGCCTGTCAGCAGATGAGTGGATCAGAAAACTGTTGTACATCTACACAATTGAATTCTATGCTGCCCTAAAAAAGAAGGAATTCTTACCATTTGCAGCAACCTGGATGGAACTGGAGAGCCTTATGCTAAGTTAAATAAGCCAGTCAGTGAAGGAGAAACACCACATGATCTCACTCATTTGTGGATAATAAAGAACATTATAAATTGATGAACAAAAGGATAGATACACACTCAGTAAAGCATCAAACAGACTGTCAAATTACAGCAGGAAGGTTAAGGAGAGGTTAGGTAGATAAGAAATAACCAAAGGACTTGTATGCATGCTTATAAGCATAACCAATGAACACAAGACACTGGGGGGTTGAGGTATGCCTGGGAGGGGGGCGGGGCAATGGGAAGATATGTATACATGTAACACAATAAAAAAATTTTAAAAAAATCTATTGTACTTCTGTATATTAGCAACAAAAACTTTATAAAGAAAATTAGAATAGCACCAAACATTGCAATGACTAGCAATAACTTTTTTTGATTGGCAACATCTCTATTTTGAAACTATAAAATAACATCAAGAGAAATTAAGATCTAAATAAATGGAAAGATATACCATTTGTTGAAGAGTATATAATAGCCAAAATAATCTAGAAACTCTGGAGCAAAATTAGAAGACTTACAGCACTTGGATAACGTTTCAACAAAGATAACTGACACTATACAAGAGATATTGAGATGGATCATAAAACATAAAACAAAAATAACATAAAACTTGTAGCTTCCTGCCCTAGATGGTATCCCTCAGTTGGTTGGTACATCCTCCTGTGCACTGAAGGGTTCTGGGTTCAATTTTGGTAATGGAACATATCTAGATTGTAGGTTCAATCCCCAGTTGGGGCATACATGGGAGACAACCAATCCATGTTTTTCTCTCACAGTAATGTTTCTCTCTCTTCAAAATCAATAAAAACATATTGTTGGGTGAGGATTTAAAAACAAGAATGAACTTGTATCTTCCTAAAGAGATATCATTTAAAACCCACTGGAATGGCTAAAATTAAAGACTGATAACATCAAATATTGGCAAAAATATGAAGCAACTGCAGTTCGCATAATTTACTAGTAGGAGTGTAAAAATGATAGTCAGTTTGGAAAGGTGTTTGGCAGTTTCTCATAACATTAAATATAGAAATATACATTAACCTAGCAATTCCATCGTAGATATAAATCCAAGAGAAACAAAAACATATGTCCATTAAATAACTTGACAAGAATATCCACAGCAGATTTATTCATTAATAGTTCAAAACAGGAACAACCCAAATGTCCATTAAGAAGAAAAAAGTGGTATATTCATATGGAATTCCATTCAGTAATAAAACATAAATGATTGATATAGATACCACAGTGATGAATCTTAGATATTTGCTGAATGAAAGAATATTTTAAGAGTCCATTTATATAAAGTTCTAGAATAAGTGAAACCTACCTACAGTGATAAATAGAATAGTGCCGCAAGAAGTGAAAGTGAGGTAGGCAGGAACTAACTTAAAAAAGGAACAACCTGGAATTTCAGAAATTTGTAGGTTATTTAGGTGTGAGATGTCCTCATCAAAAACACATTAAACTGTAATTAAGATCTATGTATTTTATGATATGTACATTATATCAATAAAATAAATGCTCCCCTTCAAAAATAAAAATAAAAAATGAGCCATTACAGGTAACGGACCAAATTTTCACCAGTCTAGGTAAACACAGAAACACGTATAGTCATATAACTCTTGACTTGGAAAGCAAGTATACCAGTTTCTCTAGTAATAAAGAGTTTATTCGCATATCAAATTCTTAAACTTCTTATGGAGACACTAGCAAATGTAATAGTAAAAATATCCCAGAGCAAGCTTCATATGAAAAGTGACACATTTACACTGATTAAAAAAAAAAAAAAGTTAAAGCATACTGATAAATTATAATTCTGACAAAAGAAACTAAGATTTTGGATTAAGTATGAGTTTCTTAAAATAAATTCAGAAATAACTGCTAGCAACTTGTTTCTGACATTTAACCATTACCCTCCCCCCCCCTTAAATCTCTTCAGTTTTCTAGACCATTTTTAATACATGGTAAGAAGAAAGTCTGAGTCATTCTGTAATATCGTCACACTGATTTCTCCTATTAATAGGAAAATAGGTTTAAGCAGAAGCATTATTGTGAAACCTACAAGTTTGAGAGAGAGCATGGCCCTGCAAACACATCGATTTCAGACTTCTAGCCTCTTAAACTGTGAAACAATAATATTTTGTTTTAAGCCACTAGGTTTGTACTATTTTGTTACGACAGCCCTAGGAAAGTAATACAGATGTACCACTTACCACAGTTCTCTATTATTGGATTTTGATTAGTGACTTAAAATTCATATTTGGAAAATATTTTTAATTGGACACATTAATCAGATCTCTTCTAACAAAGAATGCCCTATATTTTCACTGTGGAAACAGTGATTTTTGGCATTCTTCTTATGGTATTAAAATACTAAGAATATGGGCATCATTACAGGCTTCGTGTATATTCGTGGAGAAATTAGAAGATAGATATAAGAGTTTGAAATATTTACCAGATACAAATACTCAAAAAACTAAATAAAATTTTTATTTTAAAACATCACAAATAATTACAAGTCAAATGTCCCAACTACATAAACTATTATATATGTGTATGCATGTATGCATATAATATAAATATATACACATATTTAAATTTTGCTTCATCTTTCATCTTTTTATCTGAGTAAAAAGAAGAACACTTTCCTCATTCAGAAGATTTTTGATGTTGTAATAATTACCTAGAAGTGATAAGAAAATAAAATTAGAACTTACTCCCATAAGATCATTTCTTTTGATTAAATGTTTGGCCATGACTAGGACAGTTAAAATATATGGTATCTAAAAATCAGTTCATCTAACCCAAAGTAACTCCTTATTTAACTCCATTAATTGAAAAATCCAAGAGTTGACCACCCCCTGTGATCCACATAAGGCTTAGAAGGATGTAAATTTCACATCATTTTGACAGTAAACATAAAAATAAATTAGACAAGGATGCAAGAAAATGAAATCTCTCTGGGCTCAATAGTTATTAGGGTTTGGGAACTGCTATGGATTCCCTTAAACTAGACATAGTATGTTTAAATAGGTAAATATAAAAGGTAAAATATTGAGTAAAATAAAATCTAAAAGTTAAAAAAAAGGCCAAATGCTACTCATAAATAAATTAGGTAATAAATAATAGCTAAAGTAAGATACAGACTAACAGCAAACAAAGGCAGATTCATAGCATTAAATACCATGCCGTGACTTTCTATATATTTGAAATTGATACATACTAACATGGACATAGTTAATAAATGTAAAATGTTCATAACAGTGCTGACCCACATAAAAGACTATACAAACATAACTACTATTACTGTCTCTTTTCATTGGAATGTAAGCTTCATGAGGGCAGGAATTTTTGTGTTTGTTATATATCTCACATTCTTAGAACAAAGCTTGATAGACTTTCAATAATATTTGTCAAATGAATAAATGAACAAATTAAAATTCCTATTTCCAAAGACTTATGTTCTTCAATAACTGATGAACCATACTATTCTATATGTTTAAAATAAACTACTAAAAATTGTTTGACTACATAATGCCTTAGAGATAACATAAGGGAAATAATTTTCCCTCCAACCTGGATATAACAGTATTTTTGTATTCAGCAATAAAGAAACCAACTCATTCAATTTTCATGTATCAAAACACTAATGTACAAAATTCAAAGAAAATATTTATCAAACTTCGTTGGCATCAGTCACATCACACTTCATTCTTATGTGCTCATGAGCAACTACATAAATATTTAACTATGTAAAAGAAAATGTCTTTAATTACTCTTACCTGAAGGAACATAGAATGAATCCCCAGTTGTTATTAAATAAGATGTTTCATGTAAGGTACATAAAAGGTCACCAAAGTTAACATAAAAAACCTGTAAAATTCAAAATTAAAATCTCATTTCAAATTGAACCATCATAATAACTATACTCCAAAGAAACATAAGAAATGTTGTAGGTAGAACAACTACCTTTAAAGATGTTCATGTGTTATAATCTCCATAATTTTTCATGGTATATAGCAAAAGGGACCTCAAGATGGGAGGATTATCCTGGATTATCTAGATGGGTCCTATCTAATAGCATAAACCCTTACCACCCACTTTTTATCTTCCACAAGTGGGTGTGAGATCAACAGTTTGTTGTCTCCACCCCTCCTACCAGCCTCAATGTGGCTTCTTTAATCCTCTGGTTTTGAATGGTGGCTATTCTGCAGTTCAGTTGTAATTTTGATGTAGTCGATATTCAAGTTTTCATATTTTTCTCCAATGAGAATATCTTCAAGTTAGATCCGGAGATCTTATGATTCAATCATCAAGTTCTTTTGAAAGTTTACAACCAGATCTGATAAAAATATTCTAAGTACAGCCAAAGGACTGGAATCAGACATTTCTCTAAGAAACTAGCTCCTCTAAGTGTCACTTTTTTTTGGTGAGTTTTTTGGGATTTTTTTTGGTGTTTTTTTGTTTTGTTTTGTTGTTTTGTTTTTATATTTGGGAACATTTATTGCCTAGCTTTCAAATATTTCTATACTTTGCTCATTTGGTTATTTAACTTCTATATTTTCCTATTTCTTAATCTCTTTTTGTCTTCTGGAAAAAACTACTATAGTTAATTTGTTAATTCTTGTGGGAATTAATTTTAAGAAATATGACTGTTTCCCTCTCTATCAAACAGATTATCTAGCACTAAGTTTGAAGGAAGAGTTAATGACCTTTGCTATTTCTCCATCTTATCCCTCTTTTATTTCTCAAAAACCTATATTTAGAGCCTGGATAGCTAGTTCATGTGATTGGAGCATTGTCCTATACACCAAAAAGTTGTGGGTTCAATTCCCAGTCAGGACAAATACTTTGGTTGCAGGTTCAATCCCTGGTTGGGGCATAGGCAGAAGACAACTGATCGATGTTTCTCTTTTGCATTGATGTTTCTCTCTCTCTCTCTCTCCACAAATTAATAAATATGTCCTAGGGTGAAGATAAAAAAACAAACAAACAAACCAAAACCCTATATTTAAAAGTGTACTTCATGTTTTAAAAGTGAAAAATTATTCCCCTTTCTATTAAAAAAATAGATCTAATTTTCATTATAAAAAATTAAAGGTAGTATTTAGAAAAAAGAAAAATCAGTTATTCTATATAATAAAAGCCTAACATGCTAAGAGTATGGTTATCCAGTCAGCCGTTCAACTCATCAAAGCATAATATGCTAATGATATGCTAAGGATGCTCAAATGCTCACTATGACACATAATGACCACCAGGGGACAGTCAACCCATCAATCAGTCACTATCACATGCACAAACCAGCAGGGGGCAAATGCTCCGACTGATAGGTGAGCTTGTTGCTGGGGTCTGGCTGACTGGGACTGTGCAAGATAGGCCGGACATTCCCTGAGCCCTCCTATGGTTCCTGCTCACCCTTCTCCCCCTGTCCTCCCCTTCCTGCATTGCTCCCCAGTTTCCATCGTGCACCAGCGGGGTCCCTCAGCCTGGCCTGCACCATCTCGCAATCCAGGACCCCTCAGGGGATGTCCAAGAACTAGTTTCTGCCCAAATCCACTCAATGCAGGAGGTGCTTCCTGGTGATCACTGCGCTCCCATAGGAGGAGCGCCACTCAGCCAGAAGCCGGGCTCATGGCTGGTGAGTGCAGCAGCGACTCCACAGCAGTGCTAAGAATGTCCAACTGCCAGCTTAGACCTGCTCCAAGGGCGGCCCCCACCCTCGATGAGTGCACAAATTCATGCACTAAGGCTCTAATAATCCTATCTAATAAGAGTAATATGCAAATTGACCGTACCTCGGCCAAACAAGCCATGCCTACCAGCCAATCAGAGCAAGTATGCAAATGAATCCCACCAACATGGCTACAGTCACAAAGAGAGCAGGAAGGAGGCTTGGGTTGCCCCTGGAGATGGAGGAAGCCAAGCTTTACACATATCTTGGCTGGCCTAGGCCTCCGCTTAAGGCAGGAAAGTTTCAATGGCTGTGCGAGCAGAAGGCTTGGCTTTGCTTCAGGCTACAAAGTTTCAATTGCAGAAGATAAATAAATCCCAGACACCAGAGCCTCTGCTTGGGTCACCAGGGGGTATAGCCAGCATGCAAACCACCACAGGCCCCTCACCCAGGCCACTCCACGCCCCAAGGGAAAACACACCCTGTGCTTTGAAGGCTGACCTTGCCCCCTGGCGATCCTACCTGGATCAGGCCTACATGGGCAGTCTGACTCCCTCTCACAATCCAACACTGCTGGCTCCCAACTGCTCGCCTGCCTGTGAAAGAGCAGAGGAGGACTGGCTCCATTTCATACCATGTCCTCCATCTTGTGTAGCTGTGTCTCTGACCTGACCCCTCTTCCAAGAAAGGCTACAGGATGTGTCAGTTACTCAGCCTGCCCTTAAATCAGCCAATGGGAATGCAAGGGAAGCTAATCTAAGGCCAAAATATGCTGACCACATCCTGTCTTTGTGTAACCAGACCCTAGCCACACCTGCCTTTGCATCACTAGCCCCCAGCCCTCACCCAACCAATCGGAATCAGCGAATTCAGCGGTCTGAGGAAGCCCCACTTCCCCCTATAAAACCTTTGTGCTTTCGAGACTTGCTCTCTTCCTGCCTCCTTCAGCTGTGAAGGTGGAGGCGGAGAGCCAAGCTCAGGCTTGAATAAAGGCTCTTTGCTTTTGCATCGGACTCGGCTCCCTGGTGGTCTTTGGGGATCTTGAAATCTGGGCATAACACCTGCCTTCCTGATTGCCCCTAACTGCTTCTGCCTGCCAGCCTGATCATCCCCTAATCACTCCCTGCCAGCCTGTTTGGCCCTAACTTCCCTCCCCTGCAGACCTGATCCCCCCAAGTGCTCTCCCTTGCAGACTTGGGTCCCCCCAACTGCCCTTCCCTACAGCAAAGTCACACCCAACTTTCCTCCCCTGCCAGGCTGGTCACCCCTAACTGCCCTCCTCTGCAGGCTTGATCACCCCCAAATGCCCTTCCTTGCAGACCTGGCCCCTTCCAACTGGCCTCCCCAGTTGGCCATCTTATGGTGGCCACCTTGTGTCCACATGGCAGCAGTCATCTTTGACCACATGGAGGCAGCCATCTTGTGACTGTTGGAGTGATGGTCAATTTACATATTATCCTTTTATTAGATAGGATAGGATAGAAGCCTAGTGCACAGGTGGGGACCAGCTGGTTTACCTTGAAGGGTGTCCTGGTGGGGGTTCTTTTGGGGTGTGGGGTAACCTGGACGAGGGGCCTGTAGTGGTTTGCAGACTGGGCCTGTCCCCCGGTGACCGAAGTGGAGGCCCTGGTATATGGGATTTATTCATCTTCTACAATTGAAACTTTGTTTCCTGGAGCAGAACTAAGCCTCCTGCTCACTCCATGGCAGTAGCCATTTCTGTTGGTATTTATTTATCTTCTATAATTGAAATTTTGTAGCCTTGAGTGGAGGCCTAGGCCCGCCAGGGCAGGCAGAAAGCTTGGCTTCCTCCATTGTCAGGGGTAACCCAAAGCCTCCTGCTCTCTCCATGGCTGCAGCCATCTCGGTTGGGTTAATTTGCATGCTCGCTCCTGATTTGCTGGTGGGCATGGCTTTTGGGTGTAGCAGAGGTAAGGTCAATTTGCTCTTTTATTAGATAGGATAGTTTCTTCAAGCTTCTGTCATTCCATTTCTAAATTGTAGCCAGAAATAAAATAAAGAGAATATTTTACCTTGCACAGTTTGCTTCAATGTTTATCTCCAAGGTCTGCTTGTATGGCTATTCTTCAAAAAATATATATACTTAAACTCATATAAAAATGCTTTCTACAGTACCTGGAACATGTAAGTGCCAAATAACTACTTATTATCATACAGTGCACCAGTGGGGTCTCTCAACCTGGCCTGCAGGAATTGGGCTGAAACCAGTTCCCTGACATCCTCCATGGGGTCCTGGGTTGCAAGTGGGCACAAGCCAGGCTGAGGGACCCCACCGGAGTCCGAATGAGGCCAGGGGGGAACACAGAAGGGCTCCAGAGGGTGTCCGGCCCATCTTGTCCATCTTGATCCAGCAACCAGCTAACCTACTAGTCAGAGCATCTGCCCTCTGGTAATCAGTGTGTGTCATAACAACTGATCAAATGGTCAAATGAATGGTCAGATACTTAGCATATTAATCTTTTATTATATAGATAATGGCTTTTCTCAATACTAAGTCAAAATCTACAAGAATAAAAAAGAAATATGTAAATTGACTATACCTCCAGACATCCACAAGCCCATCAGGAGAGAACATGCAAATTAGCAGGAAAAAGATGGTGGTGGGGTAGGACGCCTGCTCTGAAGGGGAGGGCAGGGGGCAGAGAGATCTACAGGAGCAGCACTCCTGCTCTCTCCGTGGCTGCAGCCATCTTGGTTGGGTTAATTTGCATACTTTCTCCTGATTGGCTGGTGGACATGGCTGCACACTTTGGCTGGAGTCAGAGAGAAGCCTGTGGACTCTGGCTGGCACAAAGACTCCAGTCGGAGCAAAGGTGGATGGCAGTGGCCAGAGTGAAGACCTGAGTTCCGGGTGCCAGAGGAAAACCAGTGCCGGCAGACTGGTGAAGGAAGGCCTATTGCACGAATCTTTTGTGCTATGGGCCTCTAGTGTAAATATAATAATTTTCTTCCTGCAGAACAATTTAATGGTTTCTAATTACAGCAACTGCTGTCAATGTTACAGTGAATAATTACATATGCTCAGCTTCCCTAACTTTCATTTATTTTCCTAGGAAAAATTTCTGACCTGTGAGTCACAGGTCAATGGGTACAAATGTTTTTCCAAAAATTTCTACTAATTTAGTAATTATAAAGTATCCTGTGTTTTGAAAATTCTATAATTTTCAAATTCAAAATGTAGAAATAGCATATATACTAGCTTCCAATTTTCAGTCTGCTACTAACTACTTACATGATTTGAAAGAGGTTTTTTAACCCCAATTGCCCATAAATATTGGCCATGGTAGACACTTTCAAGTACTTACTATTCAGATTTTTTTTTGTATAATAAAGGCATTACAGTTTAATAGGTAACTGCTATTAGTTCAATGATGAAGCTTCGTCCTCATTCATTGTTCTTTATTACACAAGGATCATCTATTACTTCAGTTAGTTAAATATGTTCTTTTTACTGCTTTAGTTAAAATAGTTGGAGATCTATCACATTTTAAGATTGGCTTAAATTTTTTTTTAAATATGTTACATCTGGATTCTAGTTACACTGATGTAGTAATAAATTACTCTTTGACTCTCATGTGTACCTTTTCCTTTCCTTGCCTCAATTTGCCTTTCATTGTTAATATAAACTCAAGGGTCCATATGCTCTTTTTTCCTTTTTCAGTTTGCTTTAATTTTTTTTTTTTTCAGCAAAAACAACTGTTTTGAATGCACTATCCCCAGTAACTCATGATTTCATAGATTCCTGAAATGTTACTTCTGAAAATTGTGCCTTGTTAGAGGTAACATTTTTTAAATGTGGTATAATATTAAATGTTCTTAAAACTTAAATGGATTTTAAAATTCTATAATTTTCAAATTCAAAATGCAGAAATATCATATATACTAGCTCCCTATTTTCAGTCTGATACTAACAACTTACATGATTTGGGAGAATTTTTTTAACCTCTATTGTTAAACTGCATGATCGAAGAAGTGAGATTTAGACTAAATTTTAATAACCCCCTCCAAGACTAAAATTCTAATATTTCTTGCAAACCAATATTCTAAGATTCACTTAAGTAAACACAGTCCCATAAGCTTATGATTTTCAAGTGTACACTGCTACACACTGAAAAGGAACTTTTAAATAACCATGGGTGGATTAACTCTAAATAGATATAACAACAACAAAAAAATTATCTGTGAACTATAAGGAAATAGAATTTTTAATGCCTCATCATGTCCAATAAAATAGAAATATACCAATAGCAAAAATATATAAAGAAATATACTTACCAATGTATCCAGGCCAACATGCTGCTTTCCCTTTTCTTGATGTGGCCTTAATACCAATTTTCCAGTAGAAAAAAGGGGTGTATCCAATGTTTTATATACTGTTAACTCATCCTGCTCAACTGAAAATGTGTATGTATCTCGAGGCCTTAAAAGCTCTAAGGGAAAAACATTAATATAAATATAAACAATACCAATGACACTGATCAACAATATAACATATATACACATAATTACAATATTCATTTCTAGATATAAACCTGGGCACTAGCAGTTTTGGCTCAGTAGATAGAGCATCCACCTGTGAACTAAAGGGTTCCAGGTTCAATTCCAGCCAAAGGGCACATACCTGGGTTGAAGGCTGGTTCCCTTCCCCAGTAGGGGGTGCAGGAGGCAGCCAATTAATAATTCTCTCCTATCATTGATGTTTCTATCTCTCTTTCTTCCTATATGAAATCAATAAAAAAAAGCATATAAAAAATAAAACAAAATAAACCTGCCTTAGAAAGACAAAAGAAATCAAGATCATTGACTCAGGTGCTAGAATGCCAGATGTCAAATTCTGACTTACAAGCTGTATAACGTTAGCCAAGTTACTTATTCTTTCTCTGTGTTTACATTGCCTTTTCTATAAAATAATAATAGCTCATCTATGTTAAATATCAAATGAGTTAATTTGTGTAAAGTATTTAAAACACTAGCACAAAGTAAACATTAAAATCTTAGCTGTTAATAATAATAATAATGGCAGTGTTGTTTTTTTCCATGATAGCTCAAATGAAAAACAAAAGTAGCTGAGACAAGATAAAGACTTCCACATATTTTAAAAGTTTAACATAGCCCACAATACAAATGTACCATTATCATGCCAAGAGTCCTTTGCAACTGCTTAACTGATTATTATTAAATAAGATTTTTTAAAATCAGGTAAAGGCTCTAAGTAACTGGATTTCTAACTGTTGCTCACAAATTCTATCTCCCTTTTGAATTTCTTTTCACTCATAAAACTCTGCAGTTCTATAATTAATATATTCTTCTATCATCAGCTTCTGACCTTTTCCTTGGATATTTGGGAACGTTTTCTATATCTCATATCAAAAATAGAAAATACACAGGATATAGAAAATACACAGACTCAAGAAACATACAAAAAGTGATTAACTCCTAACAATACAACGTTTTTAACCCGGTACAGTACAACAATGTTTTTAAGTGTGAACATCATTATAGCTTCTCTGGTTGGACCTATTTGTTCTATGACTTAGGATAAATAGTCCTTGGTACTCACTGAAACAGTCATAATAATTGTTAAAACATTTAAATATTTCCTATATATAAAAACACTGCCTGGATGGTAAATACCTTAGTGTCTCCTACTTACTCCCACCACACTACATGCATTTCTTGGGACCTCCCATGGTCATCCAAGACACTAACTGTTTGATGCCTCTTCAATACAGCAGCAGGTTTCTACAAACTTGTGTCAACCCTAAGGTAAGTGTGACAACTGTTTGGCTGACTGATGTACCTGCTAGTCATTCTCTGAAAAGTTTCATATCTCAGATATCACTACTGGAATCTCACTGCCAAGAAGGCTATCTAAATCTTGCCCTCAATTCCTTTCCGGTCTCATAGTAAGAGTGTACCCTAGTGTCTGCCAGCTTACTGGTTACAGTTACCCCAGAACACCCCTTGTCCCCATATTGAATGCCTGGTTTTCCTTTGAGGGAAGGCAACAGTCCTGATGGTAGAACTTGTATCGCAGAGGATAAATGCATGGTGCTAGATGCTCCCTGAAAGTTGTTTTCTGTCAATGGTCCCCAGAATATTCCTCATATGGACTGCTTATTGAAATTAGACCCTCTATTGGACTTTGGTTCAGAAAGAGATAGGAAGAGAAAGATAAAGTGGGCAGGTCATCAAGCGAGCAGTTTGTACCTTTTAGCTATTAAATTGAGCATGTTCAATATCATTCAATATCTTACCCATGAGAATAATCTTTCTTGTTTCTGGATCCCTTACCCATGTTGGCTGCAAAGGATCTCCTAGAGGTATATTCAGATCTATGACTAATTCTTTCTCTGCAAAAGAAATACAATTGAAATATAAGCTACTTACTTAAAAGTCTTTTCAATTTAAAAAAAAATCTTGTATGAAATACAGTTTTGGACAAGTTATAAATAAGAATTGCCAGAGGCATAACAATCTCTTCCTACTTATAAATGAACATTCTGACTCACAATAACTCCAAAACAATAATGATTTAATATAGAAGCAAATATCCTAAAGTTGTTATTTTCTGTAGGCTTGTTGAAATGTGTCAACTCTTGAACTTTTACATCAAGAGGTTAAATGGGCCCTAATCGGTTTGACTCAGTGGATAGAGCATCAGCCTGTGAACTGAAGGGTTCCAGGTTCAATTCTGGTCAAGGGCATATACTCTGGTTGTGAGCACATCTCCAGTAGGAGGTGTGTAGGAGGCAGCTGATCAATGTTTCTCTCCCATTGATGTTTCTAACTCTCAATCCCTCTCCCTTCCTCTCTGTAAAAAAAATTAATAAAATATATTTAAAAAATAAATAAATAAAGTTAAATGGTTTTGCATATTCTCTAAGAGAGCCGGAAGTATGCAATACACTTTAGAAAGAATTCATCAAAAAATCCATTTTAACCATATGAAAAAGGTAAGTTTCATTTGACAGGGCAATTTACTAATGTAGAAATGTTTTATACTATGCTACTAATGATTTTTATTTTTAAGAATAAAGTTAGTTTGGATTTCCCATCAAAACGGCAGAGTAGATAAGTGCTATTCTCCACCTCTTATACCCACAGCAAAATTACAAATAAATTATGGGACCACCATCCGGGAGGACTACCTGAAGACAAGCTGAACGGAAATTCCTGTAACTAAGGACATATAAAGAAGCCACATGGAGACTGGTAGGAGGAGTGAAGACATGCAATAGGATGTTCCTGTATCTACATGTGGTGTTAAGAATAAGGAGGTTTATCTTAGCTGTGGAGATGCCCCTGAGGTTGAGGGTACCCAGGCCCACACTAGGCCTGCCACTACAGAGCAGCAGTTGCCAACTGGTTGTCCGTGGACCACTGGTGCTCTGTGAGGTCCAAAAGGTTAGATGGAATCAACAACAGATTAGATGAAGCATAGGATCAAATCAGTGATTTGGAACACAAGATGGTAGAAAATACCCAAACAGAATAAATAAAAATGGGGATAGTTTAAGAAACCTTTGAGACAACATAACCCATGACAAGAGTCCAGAAGGAGAAGACAGAAAGCATAAGATTGAAAACCTGTATCAGAAATAATGACTTAAACTTCCATAACGTGGCAAAGAAAATAGACATATAAATCTAGGAAGCAGAGTCCCAAACAAGATAAATCCAAAAAGGTCCACACCAATACACATCACAATTAAAATGCCAAAAATTAAAGACAAAAATAGAATCTTAAAAGCAGCAAGAAGAAAGCAAACATTGTTTTATACAATGTAGCTCCCATATGACTTGTTAACTGATTTCTCAACAGAAACACTGTAGAAGAAATTGGCATGAAATATTCAAAGTGATAAAAAGCAAGAACCCACAACCAAAGCTATACTACCCAGCAAATATATAATTTAGAACTTAAGGAGCGATAAAGAGCTTCTGAAGCAAGAAAAGCTAAAGGAATTCTCCCTACCATCAATCCAGTATTACCAAAAATATTAAAGGGCCTTCTAATCAAAAAGTATTTTGAAAAATCCTATATAATAAAGAGGTAATATGCAAATTGACCCTCATGCCCTCAAACAAGATGGCCGCCACAAGATGCCCTGCAGGGGAGGGCAGTTGGGGGTGAATAGGCTGGCATGAGAGGGCAACTAAGGGCCAACCAGGCCAGCAGGGGAGCAGTTAGGCACCCATCAGGCTGGCAGGGAAGTGGTTAGGGGGTGATCAGGCTGGCAAGCAGGTAGCAGTTGGGAACCAGCAGTCCTAAATTGGCAGTCAGCCTGGAGAGGGTGCAGGCTGGGCTAAGGGATATGCCCCACAGTGCATGAATTTTATGCACAAGGCCTCTAGTAATAAAAAAATATAAAAAAGAAAAATTCTCACTTAACAGAAACATGTAATAAAAGCAACGAATCAACCAACTATAAAGCTAGTGCAAAGGTTAAAGGCAAAAGTTGGAAGATTATGTATAATTACAATAGTAAATTGAGATACACACACAAAATAAGTAAAAATAATGGCAAAAACATAAACATAAAAGGGGCAATTAAAAATAGTGGTGATTTTAGAATATGTTCAAATTTAAGCAACCATCAATTTAAAGACTGCTATAAACATAGCTTAGTATATACATGCAGCACATGGTAACCACAATCCAAATATTCACAAGAGACATAAGAAATTAAAAAAAAGAATCCAAACAAACAAAACTCTAAAAAGTCATCAACATATAAGAGATGAAGAGTAAGAGAATAAAAAAGGAACAGAAACTACAAAAATAATCAGAAAACAATCAATAAAATGGCAATAACTACATACCTATCATTTATTAAATGAAAATGAATTAAATGCTCTCGTCAAAAGACATAGGGTGGTTAAATGGATAAGAAAATAAGATCCATACATATGCTACCTATAAGAAATTAAAATGCAAGACACAAAATCATAAAACTCCTAGAAAGAAGGGACATATGTAATACTTTCAACAATAAAAATTTTTTAAATAAAATAAAACTCCTAGAAGAAAACATAGGCAGTAAAATCTTATACTTCACCCTAAGTAACAACTTTTTGGATACGCCTCAATAGGCAAAACCAAACAAAAATAATCCAATGGGATTACATCAAACTAAAGTTTTTGCACAACCAAGGAAACCATTTAACCAAACAAAAAGACAATTTATTAAATAGAAGAAGAAATCAGCCAGTGATACTTCCAATAATGGCTTAACACCCCAAATTTATAAAGAACTCATACAACTTAGCAAAAACCAAGAAATCCAATTTGAAAATGGCCAGATAATCTGAATAGACATTTCTCCAAAGAAAACATACAGATGACCAACAGACATGAAAAATGCTCAATATCACTATTCATCAAATAAATGCAAATTAAAATCACAATGAAGCATATCCTTTCCAAGTAAATTTTCTTTCTCTTAAAGACTTACAACCATGGGAACAATGGGCCCCCTTTTTCTGACTTTTCAGTGAGCTTACAGCAGCCCCATCTTAGCTAACTTTTTTCCCATAATGTTTCTAGAGAGCCAAAGCAGCCTTGCCTAATTGCCTGTTGCTCCTTTCATTCTAGGTTTTTCACTTCCCCACCTTTAATAAATGTACTCTAAAAATCGAACTAATTATATTATATTATATATTATGTTATATTATATTATATTATATTATATTATATTATATTATATTATATTATATCACAATGAGATACCACTTCACTCCTGTCAGAATGGCTAATTATCAGTAACAATAAATAGGAAGTACTGGCAAGAATGTGGAGAAAATAGAACTTCAATGCATTGTAGAAATGCAAATTGGTGCAGTCACTATGATACATAGTTAGTATTTCCTCAAAAAAAACAAAACAAAAAAACACAAAAAACTACCTTATGACCCAGAAATTTCACTTCTATTTACCCAAGAAATCTAAAACACTAATTCAAAAAGCTATATGTACTTCTAAGGTATTGCATTATTATTTACACTAGCCAAGATATGAAAGTAGCCTAAATGTCCATAGATAGACCAATGGATAAATTTTGATACATATACAGGTAGTCATCAGATTACGTCGGACTAAACGTACATCATTTCGTGGTTATGTTGCCATCTCCTATTTATTTATAAAAACAAAAAAGTTCCGTCATTTCGATGTATGTACATATGTGCTTTATGTTTTTTATTACTTATTTACCACAAGTAAAGGTCAGGAATTGTTATCTTTCTTTTAATTTCTTTTTACTGCTTCACTTCATTATTGCTTGTGTATGTGCTCCATGTGAGTGACATAGGTGCTTATGCAGGTGGGTTCCTACTTACGGCAAATATCACATTACTTACTGTATACAATAAAATAGCAGTTGGCCATAAGATAGAATGAAATTTCACCATTTGTGACAACCATGAATGGACTTACAGGGTATTACGCTAAGTGAAATAAGTTAAATAACGACAAATACCCTATGATTCCATTTATTTGTAGAATCTCACTCATTTGTGGAATATAATGAACAACATAAACTGATCAACAAAAACAGATTCAGAGACAGAGAAACATCGATCAGACTGTCAAACCACAGAAGGCAGGCAAGGGAGAATGGGGGTAAGGAGGAGAGCTCAACCAAAGGACTTGTATGCATGCATATAAGCCTAACCAATGGACACAGACATCAGGGGGGTGAGGGCATGAGTGAAGGGGCACACATGTAATACATTGATCAATAAAGAAAAAAATTAAAAACAAAAACAAATGGACAACAGAAATAGACACAGCTACAGAGCACAAACTGATTGTTGCCAGATTTTAGGGAGGTGGGGGTGGTGTCAGTGGGGGGCTGGGTAAAAAAGATGAAGGAATTAAGAATTACAAATTGGTAGTAATAAAAGAGTCATGGGATATAAAGTACAACATAGGGAATATAGTCAATAAGATTATAATAATTATATATAGTTCCAGGAGAGTACTAGGCTTATCAGGAGATCACTTCTTAAGTTATAAAAATATCTAACCACTATATGCTGTTGACCTGAAATCAATATAATATTGAATGTCAACTATAATTGAAAATGCATTAAAGAATATAAAAATTTTAAAAATCAAATCAGTTTATTTTTAAAATTTGAGGGTGGGGGAAACAGAAGACATTAAAAAGTGAATTACCCGCCCTGGCCAGTGTGGTTCAGTTGTTTGGGTGTCTTCCTGTGCACAGAAAGATTGCAAGCTCGATTCCCAATCACAGCACATTGCCTGACTTGCAGGCTTAATCACCAGTAGGGGGCATGCAGGAGGCAGCAGGATGATGTTTCACTTTCACATTGATGTTTCTCTCTCTCCCTTCTTTCCTCCATAAAACTCAATAAAAAGTGATTTACCCTAACACCTGAAGTTTTCATAGGTAATTTCAAAATCAGAAAAAATCTACTTTTCAAAGCACTGTTATTTATAAAATAATCTAAGTGTTATTTTCAGAACTAAGTTCATACTTCTTTCATCGTTATCAAGACAGATCCTTTTCCTATTAACTCTCTGCTTGGCCTTTTTCGTTTCTCCTTTTGCCTTTCTTTTAGACGATACTGTTTCTGGAGACAATATTCCACCAATTATAAATCCTCCTGAAATTTAATAACAAAAAAAAGATAAAAGTATTATACTTGGGAAAGTGAAAACTTTGAAGCAGAACTCTTTAAATTATTACAGCAATTTCTTTACAAAATACAAAAGAATACATTATTATTAATATATTATATAACTAGTACTTCAAATAACATAAATACCAACCCATTTCACTAATGTTTCTAACTATCCTAAATCTAGAAGCATTGCTTAAATGATTACATGGGGAAAAAATGATTAAATGACCTCTGTTGCTTAAAAACAATAGTCATCAATAAAAGTATATATCAAACAAAAGGCAGCAATGAAATAATTATAACAATCCACATCTGAGTTTAGTCCTTTGACTTTAGATTTATCCATCAAAGAGAAGAAATAACTTCAGGATAACACTGACTATACTTTCTTGCCCACCCTCTACCATTGCTGTAGAAATATATGATGATGAAATGGAATGAGATTAATAATTAAGGATACTTAATCTGTGCCAGTTTTAATTTTCTCATGTTATGATTTATGCTTAATTTCATGCAATTAGAAATCTTGTTATATGGTATTGAAATAATAATACTCTATAAAGCCACACAAAGTACTACCAAAAAGAAAAAGAAATCAGCATCTCTATGGTAATTAGAGAAATCTGGATCTCAATCTATTCTTGTTACATTTTGGGGATATAATGAATAAGTATGTAGAACAATACCTAGCACATACTTATACAAGTAAATTGTAACAATCTTCATGATTTTTTTTTTATTCTCAGACATTAAAGTGTAAATTTTACCTGATTCCCTTCCTTGATAATCTACTCGCTCCCCCCGCCAGTATTCCAAAGGTTTCAATCGTATTCTCTTGGTCCTGCGCATGTTTGGTGTGTTGGAGGGCAATACTGTATAAAGATATTAGAGAAAAATGAAGACATATTAATGTTTAGTTGAATGATACTTGGCAGTGGAAAGAACCTTCTAGAACATTAGCAATTCTTTCAGACAAAACATTAAAAAGAAAAAAAAAGGTTAAAACATAGTTAGTTGTACTAATAATTAAAGAAATGCCAATAAAGATCTAGGCTACTAGATTGGCAAAGATTTAAAAAATTGATAATACCCAGGGTTAATGATATCTAAAGATACATAGGAATTCTCATATTTTAGGTAGAAATGTAAAATGATTAAAGACAATTTGACAATACCTATAACACTCTTCTACTCAAATTTCATTTTGAGAAAATGAGTTTGTTCACAAAAATACAAAAATGGTCAAAGCTATAGGTAAAAGAACAGTTATGTTTTTACTGTTTATAATAGAAACAGAAAACAAAAATTTAAATTGAAAGCCATCTAAATGCTCCATAATAGGAAATGTGTAAATTGGGGTAGTCAATATGTACATATGTTTGTATGTATAATACACATATCTACTCACTTTATTTGAACAATGCAAAGTTGTATATACTAATCTGGCTATATAATCAAATTCTTATGTTCTTATTTATTTTTTGTTTGCTAGAGCTGTTTAAATATCCCAGTCTAACTGTATTGTTTAAATGAAAATCTTGATTTTTTTATTCTTTTCTTACATATTTTAGTTACTAGTTGTTTAATTTTTCTTTGTCATAAATTGTCCATGTCATTGTATGTTCTATATACCCTTTGTTCAACACTTGTATTTTAACCTTAAATTCCACTTTGCCTAATATTAAAATTGCACTATTTTATTTTTGTTTACATTAGCCTATCTAATTATTTAACAAACTTTTATTTTAAAACTTGTTTTTAAGTGTTCCTTAAAGCATATAGGTGAATTTGTATTATTGAAACACATCTGATAGTCTCTATCTTAGTAGAGGAATCCAATTCATTCATATTTATTTAGTGTAACAACCTTTTATTCCTTCCATCTTATTTTATATTTACAAGTTGTATTAGTGATATTTCTAATTTTTATTGGTTTGATCAAATGACCTTTTTTTTTTCTCCCCTCTTCTTGGTGACTTTAAAGTTATATTGTGCTTTTTCACTCTAATATTGCTTACCTTCCCATTCCTCACACTCAAAAATCAAACTCTTATTTTTCCATGATTATATAAAAAACAATATTCCTTACAAAGATATGCTATTCTCTTTTTTTTCATCTGGTAAAATCAAATACTTTTAGATTATAGTAGTCGCCCCTTTTCAACTGGGGATATGTTCCCAGAACCCCAATGGATGCCCAAAACTGCAAATAGTACCAAACATTATATATACTATGTTTATCCTATACATACATACCTTTTCACTTAAAGAAAGCCAATTATGGCTCCTCTTTGGCATATCTGAATTGCCAGCATCACTATTCTTGCATAATGGGGGGGGGGTCATTATTAAGTAAAATATGGGTTACTTGAACACAAGCACTGCAAAGCCGCAACAGTAGATCTGATAACCCAGACAGCTACTAAATGACTAAAACATGGATACACTGATTCATCCAAGAACAAAGGGATGATTCACGTCCCAGAATGGGATGAAAGAGAACAGAGCAAGATTCCATGTAATATTTTCAGACCATGGGTAACTGAAACTATGGATAAGAATGGACTACTGTACTTATATTACCCCTTTTCTGCCCCTATTTTCCTCTTAAAATAGTCTGGATTTTAAAATATTATCACAAAAATTCTTACTTAGCACTTATAGTAAATCCCAAATCACATTAGCATTAAGTACTAGATTCTCCCTCAGTAGCACTGAAGTTAGGCCTTGTATAATCCCCTCCCCTAGGATGCATGTGGGACTTGTGACTTCCTTCTCATCAATAGCATATGACAAAGGTGATGGGAAGTCACTCCTGTGATTCTATTAGGATTATACATATGAAAATGTACAGATATTATACATATAAGACACTATCTAGCAGAAACAGGGAGAAAGTCTTCCTTGGTGACTTTGAAGAAGCAAGCTGCCATACTGTGAGTGGCCTAAGAAAAGAAATGAGCTGCCATACTGGCAGGTGGCCTCTAGAAGCTGAAAACAAACAAAACAAAACAAAACAAAACAAAACAAAACAAAACAAAACAGGTACTTCAATCCTACCATTTCAAGGAACTAAATTATGCTAACAAGCACATTACCTTGGAAAAGGACACCAAGCCTCAGATGAGACTACAGCCCAGGCTGACACTTTTCATTGCAGCCTTTAAAATCTTTGAATAGGGGATCCAGCTAACCTGTGCCTGGACACCTAGTCCATAGAAATCATCTATAGTACTAATAAAAGGGTAATATGCTAATCAGACAGGACATTTTCTGGACATTCTTCCAGACAAAGCCACAGTCTCAGGGACCGAGGTAAAGGCAGTTAGGCGTGATCAGGCTGGCAGGGGGAAGCAATTAGATTATGCCAGCAGGGGAAAAAGTTAGGAGGCAATCAAGCCAGCAGGGGAGGGCAGTTAGGGGGCAATCAGGCCAGCAGACAGAGGTGGTTAGGGGTGATCAGGCAAGCAGGCAGGCAAGCCAGTGGTCCCAGATTGCAAGAGGGATATCCTGGATTGGAGAGAATGCAGGCCAGGCCGAGGGACCCCCTAATTTCCCACCGTAATGCACAAATTTCATGCACCAGGCCTCTAGTGCTGTGGTCGGCAAACTAAGGCTTACGAGTCACATGCATCTCTTTGGACCCTTGAGTATAGCTCTTCCACAAAATACCACAGGCCTGGGTGAGTATATTTTGAAGAAGTGGCATTAGAAGAAGTTTAAGTTTAAAAAATTTGGCTCTCAAAAGAAATTTCAATCGTTGTACTATTGATATTTGGCTCCGTTGACTAGTGAGTTTGCTGACCACTGCTCTAGTGGTATAATAAAAATGTATTGTCTTAGCCACTAATTTGTGTTAATTTAGTACAAAACAATAAAAAAATACACACATTAGTTAAATTTGACCACATATATTTCAAGAATCATTCCTCACTACCATTTCCTCTCTTTGGGCTCAACTCTGATTTAGATGATACTTGGTTAGAATATCTAACATAGGTATTTTACATGGAGGATACTAAACTAAATGCATTATCTTGAAAATAAATTCAACTATCAGATATCTTGGATAGTTATAAGATTAAATGGATTGTAATATATTTCTAAAAGTAGACTATAGTTGTTACTTTATTCTTCCACTAGGGGCCCAGTGCACAAATTCGCGCACCTTGAAAAGAACTGTGGACCACAAAGCTATGGTGGACACAGGGGCAGGTCCTGGCCCATCCTCTGCATCCCTGCCTGGCTCCTTCTGCCACAGCCACCCAAGTCCCGACTGCAGCCCTGTTCTCACTGCCACCACTCCCACAGGCTGACGGCACTGGCCCCACTTGCACCCTCTGACTGCGTAGAGCAATTGGGGCTGAAGCCAGCAGTGAGGGTGAGTGGGGCTGGTGCAGTCAGCAGGTACAAGTGGTGGCTGCTGCCCCAATTGCCCCTTAGGAGCAGGGGGAGGTAGAGAGGCCCTCAGGGATGATTAGGGCCAGCAGCCTGTGCTCACACCCACTAATGGCACTGTGTGATTGGGGCTAGCCCCAGGCACTGGCAGCAGGTGCAAGCAGTGGCTAAGGTACCAGCAGTGAGTGCAATCACCAGGCGGGATCGTGGCACATGGGAGCAAAGAATTTTCAGTAATCACCAAAGGCTCACCCCTTTGACAGTGACCAGCACCCTCGCCTGGGTCTGGTGCCTCTGTTCACCTGCTCCAACATTCCGCCTCGGCCAACACTTGCCGTGTTTCGCGCATGGACCCTAGTAGTCAGTGCACGTCATAGCGACTAGTTGTTCGGTTGTTTCTCTTCTATTTGCACATTACCTTTTATTATATGGGAGGATTGTTATACAGATAGGCAGTGCTAGTCATTTAACTTTTTCTTTCTGAATGGAAACTTCTATCCTTAAAAAAAAAATTAGGAATTTTATTCACTTATGTATAGAGATGTATTTTTACAATAATTCTGTCTGCCAGTTGATAAACTCATTCAGACTACAGATTAAAACTTTTATCTGCATATTTTGTCTGTTGTTTCCAATGTTATTTCCATTGGCTTTCTTTTTTTCTCATAGCGTCCATCTTTTATATTTCTGCTTTGAGGAATTTTTTCCATGTCAATACTAGCTACTAACCGAGTCCTTAACAGTGACTATCTTTATATTCAGTTTATCTGCTGACTTTTTAAACTGAAAAATAATTTAGTACCAGAAACTGAACTTCTGAAAGTGCTCATATTTCTTTTGTCAACTGTTGTCCATGTACTATAAAAGTTCTAGCTCACTGAAGTTGCCTGCTATTCTTAGGAATAATGCTTGTTTTCCTTTTTGGTTACTGGAGCCTTTGCCCACGGACATTTTTTCTTCTGTTTGCTGATTCCTGACTCTAGTCATTTCACTCCAAGACAAGCATTAAACACTACAAGGTATAGCAGATGGGCTTCCAAAATACTAACTGAGATGTGAGTTTATTGTTGAAGCAACTAGAGAAAGCTCCACTCATACTGGTTCTCTTCAGGTATAACACAGGAGCATTCACAGCCTCAAGTATAGGAAGAAACATAAAAGCCATTTTAATTCCACAAAGATAACAGGTCCCATGATCCTTGACTGGCAAATATCTCTTTGGGAAAGAACCATGGAGTTTTAATCCTCACATGGGCTTTTAAATGGATAACCCAGCTTCCAGCCTACTATTTAGCTATCTAAGCTTTTGCTTTATTTAGGAGTGAACTGGGTGGAGAAGTTGTCAGAGATACCATTTACTTAGCAGTTATATTTATAGAATTTTCCATTCTAGATCCTTAGCCTAGATAGGATCATGTTCCTTACTCTGAAATAAAGAATGAGAACTACAGAATTTACATATTGGCAATAAAAAACTCAGGTGGCTTGTGATGATTTACTTATGAAATTCATAAAAATTAAATCATGTAGTTTTAATTCACCTGCCAATTAATCCAAATAATATTTCCCCTACTTGAGAAAAATCAGGTTATATTTAGAAACAGGTTTTATAATATAAATATTAAAAGACAGAAATAATCTCACCTAATTTGTGATGTATTTTGTTCTCTTGTGTTACTTCCGATCTTTTCATTCTTGAGTTACCTGCAAAATGCAAAAGATAATTTTGTAAACAAGGGCACTAATTTCATGTTGAGCTAAACTGTATTACTTGGTTAACTTCAGTATAAATATTTTAAATAAAATTTGACCTGAAAATACATTTTATTACTACTTCTGCTTTTCACTGTTAATAAAGACTAATGAAAGACAGTATAACATTTCTCTAGATTTTGGCACAATGAATATATCTAAAGAGTATAGAAATTAAATATAAAAAATAGGTTTTTTGTTGCTCATGGACTTCAGGTGAAATAAGCCATTGGTGGATAAAAATGCAGGGTGTAATAATTAACAATTAATGTATTAATAATATAACCTATGATCTTTAAAACTCTAAAATAGTACAACTTTACCAAATTTAGCAGTGTGTCAGAGGCTCTCAACTTTGGTGTGATAAATAGCATCTAAACATAGCTGCCATCAATTCTTTCTCTTTTTTGCACAAATGTTCTTTATGGAGAAATAGAGACTAATTCCCTTCTCCTTGAATCTCTACTGACCATAGTAACAATGCAGCAGAAATATTATTCTGGAACTTCAAAGGCTAAGTCCTAAAAAGATATGCAGGTTCCAACTGAGCATCTTGATCTTCACTCTGAGGACAGACAACCACAATATATGAAGACTCACTATTCCAAGATTGCCACAATATGAGAAAATCCATGCTAACCACATGGAAAGGTCATGTGGAGAAAAGATGCTTGGCCAGCTCCAACTGTCCCAGCTACCCTGGCTGAGTGCCAAATATATAATTGAAAAAGCACCTTAGACTTCCTGCCCTGTTAAGCTTTCACATTATTCTAGCCCAGAAGCTTGCATTTAACTACAAATGTATGTAGATGTCAAGTGATGAATAGCAAGAACCTACAACCAACATTATTCTACCCAGCAAAGCTATCATTCAGAATTGAAGAGCAGATAAAGAGCTTCACAGATAAGAAAAAGCTAAAGGAGTTTATCACCACTAAATTAGTATTATATGAAATGCTGAAAGGTACTCTTTAAGAAGAGGAAGAAGAAAAATGTAAAGATAAAAATTATGAACAACAAATACATATCAACAAGTGAATCTAAAAATCAAGTGAATTAAAAATCTGACGAACAATAAACTGGTGAATATAATAGAATCAGGGGCATAGAAAGGGAGTGGACTGACAATTCTGACAAAGGGAGTGGGCATAGAAAGGGAAAGGGATGTGGAGGGTGTGGGAAGAGACAGGACAAAAATCGTACACCTATAGATGAGGACAGTGGGGGCAAGGGTAAGGGCAGAGGGTGGGGTGGGAACCAGGTGAAGGGGAGCTATGGGGGGAAAAAAGAGAAACAAATGTAATAACCTGAATAAAGATTTATTAAAAATGAAAAAAATTATATTATTTAACCACCCATGGAAGAATTACAAAAAATTCTTCCATGAATTTATGTGTTCTAAGCATACTCTGGAACACAAAGAAAACCTTAATAAATTCAAGAAATAAATAATATAGGCCAAAGTTCTCAGCATAAGAAATGAAACTACAATTATTAACATAGAGCTAAACAAAACACAACTTAACAGCCAACATTACATTTTTAATATATACTAACTATTACAGCAAGGAATGAGTATTAATCCTTATATCAATCTATGGGATTAGAATTGATATCACCATTTTACAGATAAAGAAGCTGAAGTTAAGAACACTGGAATTTCTTAAGAAAACATAGCTAGTAAGTGGTAGAGCTGGACTCATTCCTAACTCTGGAGACCAGGTTCCTGACTAATGCACTGCTAAGTAACTCTTAGATCAAAGAAATATCACTATAATTAATACTATACTACAGTAAGAAACTACTAAAAAAAATTATAAAATTAACTAAAACCTTCACTCAGGAAAATAAATATAAAAAGCATTCAACTTAGAGGAGAAAAATAACAAAATAAATCTAAACCCAGGAGAAAAAAAATGTAAAGGAAAAAGGATTTAGTGAATTAAGAAAAATATATAACGTTATATTCTAAGCACACATTCTTTGGAAGCATAAAATGATAAAACTTTCCATTAACATGCATTTTTAAAATCTTTATTCTGGAACATTTCAAACATATTCAAAATAGAGAAAATAGTATAATGAACCTGATATACCCCATCACTCAGCTCTAAGAATCATCAAAGGACTGTTACTCTTCTCTCTGTTATCTTCCTTCCTCTCTCAGCTAAGTATAAGATCTTACAACATATAGTAAGCTCATAAAAGTAAGTATTCAATACACATTTGCCATTGGTGGTAATTTAAATAAAAATACAACACACCTATTTCCATATGTATGATGCCATAAAAAATCAAGACAGTAGAAAATAAATAACTTACCTGGATTTACCTGAACTTCCTCATCATCTACATCTGAATTCTTTTTTCCAGACATTAAATAATTCTTGAGCCTGAAAGGTCCACTTAAGAAAAAAAATGCAAACTATAAAATCTGTGCTTTCATAATGCATATACCTAATAATGTATCTTAAAGGTAATTTTTCTCCGAAAACTGACAAAAGGTTTCTTTCTTATAAAACCAATAGCAATGTTATAGGTTATCAAGAATATACTTACTATCTGAATAAAACAAAGAATCTACAATTTAATTCTATAAATGACTGTCAAACATGATAAGTTCTGAAACGTATAGCCTTTTAAAGTAACTCATGGACCAAAGTTAAGAATTTAACTCATATCAAATAACATTTTGATAAAAATAATCTTAAGAAATAAAAGTAGATATAAATCAGCTTGTTTTTAAAAACTACCACCAAAAAAAAGGGGGGGAATTTAAAATATACTCCAGAGATTGTAAGAAATGATTTAGTTTATCTCACTCCTAGATCCCTTTTCCTCCTATTACAAACCTATTATAAGCCTTGTAGTCATAACCCATCAAATAGTAAAGAAAAGTTAGTTATTCCTAAGTCTGCTATAAATTTATCATTCCTTCATTTTTTTTAAAAACTATTATTTTATTGATTTTTCACAGAGAGGAAGGGAGAGGGATAGAAAGCTAGAAACATCGATGAGAGAGACATCGATCAGCCGCCTCTTGCACGCCCCCCACTGGGGATGTTCCCGCAACCAATGTACATGCCATTGCCCAGAATTGAACCTGGAACCCTTCAGTCCGCAGGCCGACGCTTTATCCACTGAGCCAAACCGGTTTCGGCCATTCCTTCATTTTTAAAAAGGGTATATGACTTCAGATATTATAAGTAGGTTAACTGGTTTGCTCACTGAGTATACCATATCGAAGAATTTGTGGAATTCCTTTCAAGAGGCAGGGCCTACCTCTCTTCTCCTTGAATGGGGTCTAGACTTAGTGTCTTGTTTCTAATGAATAAAGTGGAAATGACAGTATGCAACTGTCACAGTATGACCTCCACTGAAGTTATATTTTCTCTTAGATCACTTGCTTTGTGAGGAGCTAGCTGTCATATTGAACAGCGCAGGGAGAGGATGAAACTGCAAAAAACTGAGGCCTCCAGCTAACAGCCAGATGGAAGAGCAACCTTGTAAGTAAATCCTCAGGTTCCAGTCAAGCCTTCAAAGGACTACACACCAGACAGATATCTTGAATACAATTCCTCAGGAGAATGCTTGAACCAGAACTAGCCAACTAAGCCAATCCCAGATTTCTGACCCACAGAAACTATGAAACAATAAATGTTTGCAAGCCACTATTAAACTTTGAGGCAATTTGTTACTCAGCAATGAATAACTAACATAATGAATAAATCCTATGATCCTTAGAACATATGCATACCTTCCTTCCAGAACTAAAGATTTAGGTTCTTCCAAATCAGAGTCAGACTCTGCTGGTATCTTGCATAGATGTCCATTGTTCTGAGGTTTTAGATGAACATTTTTTTCAGTCATAACACTATCTTCATCTTTTGAGATTCCTGCAACTCTATAAAAATGAAAAGTTTGTAATTATTTACATTTCTTCATAAAATATTCCTTCCAGAAACAACATACAGATGGGTAGACAATTTTGTTAATAACAGCTAATCCTGTTCAGGTCCTAGGACTTATAATTAGCCCAGGAAGGAAATTTGATTCAAGGATCTCCCAAGAAAATACTAATTTGAAAAATTCTGAAAAGAAAAATGGCTTTTCATAATGTTTTCTGTGTCCTCATTTCTATTTGGCCTATGATGGAAATGAAGACACAGAAGACATTACCTACAGGCATTTTATGATGTATACAACAGTTAATCTATCACAGTATTTTAGAAAATTTACCAACAACTGAAATTGTTTTCTTTGATACCCCTACTGAGTCTATTTCTTGGTATATATAATGCGACATGAAACCTTTTACGCGTATACACAAAAAAACATATATAAAATGTCCACAGGAAATTTTTTTCTAATAGTGAAGAACTAGAAAACTTTTATCAAGAGCCTAGATTCATATGCCCATATAAAATGGTACTAAAAATTCAACCAGCCATTTGTTTTAAGTCCCAAGAGCTAAGAATAATTTTTACATTTTGTAAAGGTTTCATTTTAAATGGTTATTTAAGTATTTAAATAATAGCTCTGATTTTGCTTCTTAGCCCACAAAGCCTAAAATATTTACTATCTGGCCCTTTAAGGAAAGTTTGCAAAGCTCCACTATAAAGGAGTGAAAATAAATCATTTATTAACTTAAATAACCTCAAAAGTATATAGTGAACAGTGGAAAAAAGAACATAGGATATATACAATCTGAAACCATTTTTACATAGTTTTAAAATAATGTAGCATGCTATTTATATATACATGCATATGTAGGAAAAATATAAAAACTTCCATGATAGTGATACCTACCAAATTCAGTGTAGTGGCTATCTCTAAGAAGAGAAAAAGGAATAGGCTCAACAAAGTCACAGAGGAGATTTCAATGGTCACTATAATGTTTTATTTAAGTGAGATCATGGAGAATCAGGTGTTACTTTGTTTTGTATATCTGAAATATTTCAGTTAAAAAAAAACTGAATAAAAAAGAAGATATGATAATGGTGTGAACAAGTTAAATAGAATGTGTATGAGATTTCTTTTGGAACCATAAAGACATGCACTAATATATTTTAGGGCACTCTATTATTTATTTAGTATATCCACATCATCTTGCAGTTTCTTATACATAATACGTATTATTTGTTGAATGAATAAAAGAATGACATATCGTAAGCAAAAATGCATTAAGAACAATACTTATAGGCCAGAAGCCCATTTTAATATAAAATGCCTTGAAAATTAAAACTATAAAAAAGAAACACACCAGTATTACTTAATTCTCTAGGTTGTTAGGACTGATGAGAAATCAATGAAAGCACCTAGCAAGTATATAATAAGCACTCAATAATATGTTAATTATTACCATCTTATGAGAAGGAATATTATGATGTATTCCTAATTATGAAAATCACATTAACATCATTTAAAAAGCAAATTAAACTGTATACTTAAAAAATGATTAAGATGATAAAATGTTCTCTTATGTTTTTTTTAGCACAATAAAAAAAAAGCAACTCTCAGGCAACAGTAATACTTACCTTATCACTCATCTCCCATGTGTCAAATATTAACTGCCATTTAAATATGAGCAAATAAATTCAGAGCACTACTTTGCCTAGTGAGTCACCCAGCTAATTAATGGCAGAGACTGGCTACCATTTGTCAGGCTGCAGAGCCCTTTATGCTAAACTCCCTTTCTATAAATGATCAAACAACACAGACAAACTAGTAAATGCTGAACAACAAAAATAACTATATTTAATAACAACAGACATTACCTAGAATGATCAACATTTTTTTTTTTAGCCATGTCTGCTTCATCACATTCCAAATACTCATCCAGGGAAGAATCAGAAATTTCATCATGGTCAATAATTCTTTTCGAATCTTTTGCATTTAAATTTTTCTGTGTTCTTGAGCAGCCTGGA
This sequence comes from Lasiurus borealis, assembly GCA_004026805.1. Lineage (NCBI taxonomy): Eukaryota > Metazoa > Chordata > Mammalia > Chiroptera > Vespertilionidae > Lasiurus > Lasiurus borealis. The sequence goes on from PVJN01017151.1 coordinate 38,532, forward strand.
TTAGCTTTCTTCTGCTCTTTGAGTGGAACAGTTTTTTTCCCAATATTCTTAGATGATTGATTTGTTTTTTTGGCAGATTTTCGCCCACTGTTGTCATGTACTGACAATTCATTTCTTACAGGGTTACTGCTATAAAAAAGACCTGAAAGAATCAATGATAACTTAAAGTTAACATATTTATCCAGATGACATGGTTCACTGAAATACTAACATTATATTTACAAATAAACACACAAACACCGATCCCATTGTCCACATTTGTTTCCAATTTAAATTAATAAACTATGCTTCTCTTCCATTTCTTGATATATGCATGGAACTCTAAATTTATCACAAGCTTTCAAAACCACCCGCTCTGGTCGCCTAATACTGTTCTACCTATCCTTATGTTTCTGATATTCCCCAAGATTCCAGTTTCATCTTCTTATTCTACATACTTTCTTTGAAGCGCCTATGTATCCATAACTTTAATTATTATCTACGTGCTATTATCATCACCTACCCTAAATTTGCCCCTCTGGTTTTAGTTCCTATCTTAATGAAAAGTAAAACTATCTACCCAGCTATCTGAAGCAGAAATCCAAGTCATCCAAAACTCCTGCCCCTTTCCACACTCAGTCCCTAAACCCCCTCCATTATCCTTTTTTAATGCTTCTCAAATCTTCTTTTAAGTTCTCCTGCCTGTCAAATAACAGGGACTCACATCATTTCTTTTTGTAATATATTTTTATTGACTTCAGAGGGAGAGAGAAACATCAATGAGTTCTCCAAAGGAGTAATAGTAATATTTAACATTTTAATACTAACTATATGCAATTTATTTCTAATAATAACTTAAGGAGATACAAGTACTGTCAATCATAGGTTATGAAGTAAGAAAGTGAACAAAGTAATCTACCCAAAATAGAGGAACCATAATTTGAACTCAAGATAACTCTAAAATCCAAGGAAGGCTGCAACGAAATAAATACTTCTTGCTATAAATCAAAGATCCCAACAATTCAAAAATTCATAACAATAAGACCTTATAGGTATAGGGCCATATTTGTATTAGTATCTCATTTGTTGATCTACATGTGAAACCATTGATGTATCTATATATGTAAATGTTACCTTGTCATCTACCAATCTTTACATGACCGCCTCCTTTAAAATAAAAGTTTTTTACAAAACAAAAAATGTTTCATGCTTTACAGAAAAGATTTAGCATGGGAAGCCCAAGAATCTTTATAAAAAGCCGTATGCCTAAAATGCTTGTGCAAAATATATGATTTATGCGCATCACTTGTTTTCCTTCACAGAGCCTGGAATTTTAATAGTTGCTAGCAGAGGATACCTAGATGACCACCGCTCAGAAAACCTTGTGCACGCGACTCTAATTCCCTTCCCAATCCCCAGTAAACAACATTTCACACATCTATCATAACTCATTGCTGGAGAAATTAAGTCTTCTTCTCATGACTGGAAGAAGACTCTTGGAAAGTCTAACAAGATTTTCTTTGGACTTTGCCCATGCACTTTTTCTCTGCTGATTTTGCTTTGTATCCTTTCCCTGTAAGGAAACCTAAATATTCCCTTATTGCCTCTCCCACTTCGCTTCTACCTAATAACTTTGCTTATTATTTCGCTGAGAAAACAAATATGATCAGAAAACAAAAATGATCCCACCATCAACTCTACTGACATATTTCCATCTCTCCCCATATACGCTGCTTTTGCTATTTTACATGACACACCATCCTGGCTCCTGTCTAGGAATAATCCTTGTACTCTGCACCAGATAACATCTGCATCTTGCTTATTCAAGGACTGTATTTATCTTCTGCCTTCCTACAAGATCATCTTATCTTTTAAATTATATTTTTATTGACTTTAGAGCGGTTAAGGGAGATAGAAACATCAATTATGAGGGAGAATCGTTGATCAGCTGCCTCTTGAATGCCCTCCACTGGAGATCAAGCCCGCTACCCACACATGTGTCCTGACAGGGACTCAAACCATGACCTTCCAATTCATAGGGCGATGCTCAACCACTGACCCACACTGGGTAGGCCCTACAGGGTCATCTTAAATAAGCAGACAGGCTGATGTAATATCTTAAAAATATATGTATGTGTGTGTGTGTGTATATATATATAATCTTTCCTTAACTCCACATCTGTTATGACCCCTTATCTCTCCTTCCTCACCACCTACTCTCTCGTGGACTCCACTCCAACCAGACTTTTGATCTCATCACTCCACAAAAAATTATTTTTATATAGGTGACCAACAATGTCCATATTGCCAAAATCATACTGTCAATTCTTAGCTCCCCGCTAATGAAAACTATCAGCAGTATTTAAAACAGGTCATCACTCATTCCTTAAAATGACTTCTATCACCCTAAGTTCTCACTTTCCTTTAATATCACTAATTGTTCCTTTTCAGTCGCATATATAGATCTTCCTATTCCTTCCTGCCTCCTAATACTGAAGTCTCCCAGGATTCAATCCTTGGCTTTCTATCTTCATTAGGTACATTATTAAGTTATTTCAAGCAGTTTCAAAG
>PVJN01017152.1:0-41080 GCA_004026805.1 Lasiurus borealis
TTACAACTAGAGTTAGTCAGATACTACCGGAAGCAGAAAGACTAAAACCAAAAAACCTCAAATATCCGGCCTTCAATCTTTCTTCTACATGAAATCTACTTTGCTTCCTGCCTATATTTCCTCACAAGAAGTTAAAATCAGATATGATGTTATATAATGACCGGGTCCATACTATCTTTATAAAAACGAAGCATTTTTCTGATAAGCACATAACCCACATATCAGAAAAATTATGGCCCTAACTGGTTTGGCTCAGTGGATAGAGCGTCGGCCTGCAGACTGAAGGTTCTGAGGTTTGATTTCAGTCAAGAGCACATGCCTGGGTTTCGGGCTCAATCCCCAGTAGGAAGCGTGTAGGAGGCAGCCGATCAATGATTCTCTCTCATCACTGATGTTTCTATTTCTCTTTCCTTTTCCCTTCCTCTCTGAAATCAATAAAATATTTTTTTTTAAGAAAAATTATGTTTTTTTTCAGAGGGGACCAAACCTAGAAATTGTTTGCATTTATATACAAGCAAGAAGACATATATAAGGTTCAGCCAAAACCGTTTTTGGCTCAGTGGATAGAGTGTCAGCCTTCAGACTGAAAGGTCCCAGGTTCGATTCCAGTCAAGGGCATATTCCCCAGCAGGGGGCATGCAGGAGGTGGCTGATCTATGTCTGTCTCTCATCGATGTTTCTAACTCTCTATCCCTCTCCCTTCCTCTCTGTAAAAAATCAATAAAATATATATATATATATATATATTTTAAATAAGACATATATAAGGTTCAATGTGTGTCTATTCCTCTAGACTTAAAAAAAAAAATGCCTGAGTGTGAGAATAATTATGGTGGGGTTGGGTCAGGGTGTTTATAAAGATTCTTAGAATCTAACATCTTTCTTGTTGTCCAAAGCAACAACAACAAAAGAATCCTGGGGTCCCTCTCCCTCCTAAAAAAAAAAAAAAAGAATCCTGGGGAGCAGAACATCAGCAGCAGAGTGTCCCTTTCCTCTTGTGCACGGGTGGGAAGCAAGTGAATGGGCCAGATTCTCAGAACCTTCCCCCGTTTACTGTTCACTCGCTTCACTTCCCAGCCCTGACCCCCGTGGTCATCAGGCCCAACCTTCTTTTAACCGGCAGGCCTAGCTCACCTGGCCTTTTAGAACACTCATCACAATACAGTTACTATGGTTACCTACTCCTGTGCAGGTGGCTTTGGAGGTGAAGAACTATGTCCACCCCCTTATGTTGAATTGCCTTACCAAAACTGTCATGTGGGGAGGGGAGGCAAGATCATCCTATTCTACAGGTGAGGAATCAGACGCAAAGAGGGACACGGACCCGTATGAGAGTCAGGAGTTAGTAAATAGCAGAGCTAGGCCTCAAGCCTCCACTTCATCTTTCTCCTCAACAGGACATTTAAAAAAAAAAAAGTCAGTTAGGATCACCTCTTACCTGCTCCATCTCCCATCCACCATGCACTCTTCAACCCATTTCACTCCAACATTCCCCTCACTCCTGATTGGAATGGTTTGTTCTGAGACCTGTGGTGAGGATTGCAGTTTCCCATGAATTACATACATTAAGGATAACATACTATGTATATGTGTATATCTATATATATCTATATGTATCTATCTATCTATATATATAGATAGATACATACATACATACATACATATACAGTGGTAACTTGAGATACGAGTTTCATTCGTTCCGTAACCTTGAGGCGTGGGAAACTAGGAGACGCTCGAGTCCCGCTAAATGGGTGGGTCGTGTGCAGCCGGCCGATCCTCGCGATGACTCCTATCTCACATGTTGCTCGTATTTCAAAGCTAAAATCGCTCGCTCGACGGCCCTGTATCTCAAAAATCTCGTATGTTAGGGCACTCGTATCTCGAGGTACCACTGTATACATATATCTATCTATATACATATATACATATATATATACACAAAGTGTCCCTCCAAAAATGTGTGCACACACACGTCAAATAATTATAAAGGCACGTTTCATTGTCAAAGTTGAGCTATCAGCCCTTGAAGCGTGTATACATTTTGGGGGGACACCCTGCAACAGGGGTCTGTCTGTCAACCACTGCAGTTAGGCGCGTCCTCACTCCCCCTCGCATACAGGCCTTCCTCCAGCGCTGCCTTCAGGACACACTAACAGTTATGAGTTGGAAGATCATGCAACAGGGACCCCGGGCCCCACTAAAGCAAAGTGCAAAACTGCAAGGACCATCGTCCAAGGTCAAGTGCCTGGGTTTGGGGGGTGGGGTGGGGGAGGGGAATATCTGACTTGCAGACTCCGGGGGTCTTCTAATTCCCCACCAGGTGCCTGCGGGGAGGGAAGGGGGCGGAAAACCAAACCCATCACCCCAATAAAGGGTTTCTGACAACTTCAAGGGCAGGCGTGAACCCCCGGGGCCGGGCCCTTCTGTGCCCCAGGGAGAGCTCCACAGCCACACGCCAGCTGCAGACCCGCAGCTTCTGGAACCAGAAAACACACAAGCCGCTCCCCAGAGCCTCCCCAGCGGCCCGCGAGCCCCGCCCACCTTGAACTTCCCCAAGATTCGCTGAGCCACAGTGTTATTACCCAAGACTCTCGGGGCAGGAAGTACGGCTCTGCCGAGGGCGGTACGGTGCATCCTGGGACTTGTAGTCCGCGTACAGAACGCGCAGGCGCAGCGGTGAAGGCGGAGGTGAGGGTGGTGGCACTTGGGAGCAGAGCCTCACGGGGATTGTAGTTTTTCATCAATGACATCGTCTTGTGTTCAGGATGTCAGAAGTCAGGTGGGGTGCATGGAGGAGGTTGCTCATTTCAGGCAACAAGGGTGCTCTCGATGAATGGCTGTCGGACGGGGAGGCGTGGTTGGAGACGGGGGTGCGGACACACACGCTTCGTTCCGCTAGATTCTGGGGTGGACGGAGGTAGCCCCCAGGTGGAGAGCGGGAGAAGGACAGGCCGCGCACAGTCTGCTTGTAAACAGCACTGGGGAACCAGGAGAAAATGCTGCAGAAGCAAGAAAAGGACCCCTTTCCGAAGACTCAGAGAAAGAACAGCGGCCGGTATCACTCCCCTCCTGAATCAGAAGGATGTTTTTGAGAAATGTTGACCTCTTCAGGAAGGATACCAAAAAAAATTATGGATATGATCAGCTGGCTAATGAGAGTATAGCACAGTCTGGAAGAATATGCAGTAAAGGTTAAGATTAATTTTCTCTCGCCGAGACCTGTTTGGCTCAGTGGATAGAGCATCAGCCTGCGGACTGAAAGGTCCCGGGTTCGATTCCCGTCAAGGGCATGTACCTTGGTTGCCAGCACATCCCCAGTAAAGGGCGTACAGGAGGCGGCTAATCAATGTTTCTCTCTCATCGATGTTTCTAACTCTCTATCCCTCTCCCTTCTTCTCTGTAAAAAATCAATAAAATATATTATACACACACACACACACACACACATATATATATATATATACTAAAAGAAATTTTAAATTAAAAAAAAAGTCATAACCAGGAATGTTTCCTTCTTTTATGAATCTCCCTATTATCAAGGTCTTTTTAAAAAATAAACCTTTATTGTTGAAAGTATTACATAGGTCTCCTTTTCCCCCATGCCCTCTCCCCTCCTCCCTTGCCTCCCAAGCCTTCACATCCACTGTCTGTGTCCTTGGGTTATGTATGCATATATGATTATGGGTTCACTGGTTGATCTCTACCCACTCCCCACCCTCTCCTGCCTTCCCTTTAAGGTTTGACAGCCTGTTCAATATTTCTGTATTTCTGGGTCTATTTTTGTTCATCAGTTAATATTGGTTATTAGACTCCACATATGAGTGAGATCATGTGATAACTTATCTTTCTCTGACTTTGCCAAGGTCTCACATGTAGGTCTTTAATCCACTGTGAGTTGATTTTTGTCTATGGATTCAATTTTTGATATGTATTTTTACATTGCTAAATTGGTTCTTGCCCTTTGCCATTCAATTTCTGTGGTTGCTACTTTCTTTTTTTTTTTAAATATATTTTTATTGTTTTTTTACAGAGAGGGAGAGAGAGAGTTAGAAACATCGATGAGAGACATCGCTCAGTCACCCCCTGCATGCCCCCTACTGGGGATGTGCCTGCAACCAGGATACATGCCCTTGACCGGAATCGAACCTGGGACCTTTCAGTACGCAGACCGACGCTCTATCCACTAAGCCAAACCGGTTTCGGCTCTATGGTTGCTACTCTCACTTCAGCTGTCCACCCTTTATTTTCTTCTAAATTTTCTTCTCTTCTCCTGAGATTCATCTTCGCCTATAACAGGCCCACCTCTCTCTGCTTTGCCCCCCACATCCCCTGCCGTCCCAGACGGGCATGGCCTCTGGTGCTCCCTGCCCCACCTGCAGCCAGAATGCTCACCGGGAACCACTGCACAAGCCATATTCTGCGATTCAACTCCTAGGTCATAATTCTCCTGCTTTTAGTCATTCATGCACTTTCATTCACACAAATGTTGAGTCAAGCACCTTCTAAGTACTGACCTAGATACCATCCCTAGATTTTTAAAGATAACATAAAGTTTATTTTAGGAACAACTGTGAGTCATCACAGAAGCAAATGAACTTGGGAATTCTAGAAAATTACCCAAGCAAATAAAGCCAGTTTCCAAGATTTCTTTTTCCTAGTTCCAGGCCACAAAAATTGGAACGTCGTGGGAAATGACATCCACCCCTCGTTTGCCTGATGTCTAAATAACGATGAGTTCTAAACTGAGCTAACAAATTGTTCATTCATTTTCTTAATGAAAAGTCCCAGGCTCGATCCTCAGTAGGAGGCATACAGGAGGCAGCCAGTGAATGATTCTCTCTCAGCGTTGATGTTTCTGTCTCCCTCTCCCTCTTCCTTCCTTTCTGAAATCAATAAAAGTATATTTTAGGAAGGAAGAGAATGAGGGAAGGAGGGAGGGAGGAAGAAACTGGGTTCCAAACTTCTTTCATGCCTAACCTCTCTATCTATTTAAAAAATAGCCCTAGCCGAAACCGGTTTGGCTCAGTGGATAGAGTGTCATCCTATGGACTCAAGGGTCCCAGGTTCCATTCCAGTCAAGGGCATGTACCTTGGTTGTGGGTACATCCCCAGTGAGTATGCAGGAGGCAGCTGATTGATGTTTCTCTTCCATCAATGTTCCTAACTTTCTCTCTCTCTCTTCTGCTCTGTAAAAAATCAATAAAATGTTTAAAAAAAAAAATAACATGTCCTATTCTCCTCACTTCCCAACGGCTGTGGTTGGATTTAGAATCCTCAGACTCCTTGGTGAGAAAGGGAGGGCCAGCCCCAACCCTGGGCCACCCCCCCCACTCCCCGCCCCATTTTCACTCTGCTCCTCACTTGAGGAGCCTCCCACCCCCTGTGTGGACTAGGAAGCCCCGTGCACACTCCAGCCACACCCCGCCACCCGCTTCCGACCGCAGCACCTGTGTGCCCTGTGAGCAAGCACAGCCTGCCCTTGGAAGATGGACCCAAGGGAGACTCAGGGCCACTCGGACAGGGCCCTGAGCACCCCTGGTCTAGAACAGAGGGTGCAAGGCCCGGGTAGGAAGGGGTACCATCAGGGGAAGCCAGAGGGGTGCTCTCTGAGGCACAGGGTACAGGCCAGGGTCCTCTTGCCCAAGCCAAGTGCTCCACCCCCTCAGCCCACCTTCCTCTTCAGCCTCAGCCACGGCGGACAGTTCCATGAAAGCGCCGTTTCCTTGTGTGGCCAGCACCTGCCTCAACCGCAAGCTCTGCCCCAGGGCATGGCCAACACGGTAAGATTCCTCCTGCCACCACCATAGCCATCACCCTGCACACACACACACACACACACATGCACACACACACACACACACAGCCCCCAGAAAACCTCATACAGGACAGGAGCGGGCAGGCAAATGCTCAACCCTACCATTTTTCTCCATAGACAATTCTGGAAAGCTTTTAAGGTCCTGGTAGAAAACAAGCCCACCACTCACAGCGGCCACCTCCCTCACACACCCTCCCCTGGGTGTGTCCTCCTCTCCCGTCTCACGCCCCCTGCTGTCTCGCTCGGGGGGGGGGGGGGGGGCACCTGGAGTCACTTCCCCAGTTAAACACCTGCCCCAGGTCCTGGCTCTGTGCTCAGGGCTTCTGGGAAGAAGGAGAGGGACAGACCAGGGAAGGAACAAGTCCAACCACATCCTGGGACAATCTCCTGGGTGTCCTTCATCCACAACCATTTAAGAACTTCCTTGAGCCAAAACTGGTGTGGCTCAGTGGATAGAGAGCCAGCCTGCGGACTGAAAGGTCCCAGGTTTGATTCCGGTTAAGGGCATGGACCTTGGTGGTGGGCACATCCCCAGTAGGAGGTGTGCAGGAGGCAGCTGGTTGAAGTTTCTCTCTCATCGATGTTTCTCTCTATCCTTCTCCCTTCTCTCTGTAAAAAATAAATAAAAAATATATTTAAAAAAAGAACTTCCTTGAGGTGAAAGTGTCCTCCACACCTTTGTTCGTGGTTGGCTTGTTTTTTAATCTGAGAAGGTGGTCCCTTTGCTCTTTCCTCCATTTTACCCTCCAGATTCCCTTTATGAAATCTTGCGTTAATGGTTAATATTTCCTCTTGGGAGGTAGGATGGAGGAAGCTGCTTATGGGAAATGGACAAGGAAGGAAAGCAGATCAGACGCAAAAAGCTGTTAGCAACTTTGACAACACAGATTACAGTCAACGAGAAGAATTGCAAATGGTCCCTTTTTACCATTGGCTGAGGACTGTGTCTGCCAGATTTTCCCAGACAGTCCCACGTCAAATGTGTGACATGAGCTTCATAAACACGCCTCTAGTCAGACCGTTTCCCAGACTGAAGCTGCAGAGAATGGACTCACGGACCATCCACAGCCATGCGCAGGCCACGGGCCACTTTCTGTCGCCAGGGTTTTAGGCGTGGCCTCCTGCTGCTCAGAGCTCCTAGGTCCCGGATACCTATGGGAGGGGGCCCTCTACAGGCCAGCAAGCACCACTCCTTCCACAGCCCGGCCTGGGAGGGTGCCCACTGCAGAGGGTCCCCCTGAGCTGGCTTCTCCTGGCCTCCGAACCACCTGGTTCTGCACCAGCTCCCACTGCCGGGCTCCGAGGGAGGACCCAGCACCGACTCTGGCCTGCTGGCAGGGAGCCTGCTACTCCGGGGCTGGCTTGCCTTGGCTCACTGAGCTCCTTGTGTTTAATTTCTGGGTAATTTCTTGAGAGTTGAAGCAGGGAGGAGATTAAAAGAGAAAGGCAGATTTAAGCCCGGCCAGCGTGGCTCCGTGATTGAGCGTCGACCTAGAAACCAGGAGGTCGGGGTTCGATTCCTAGTCAAGGGCACATGCCCAGGTTGTGGGGTCCATCCCTAGTCGGGGGTGTGCAGGAGGCAGCCGGTCCATGATTCTCTCTCATCATGGATGTTTCTCGCTCTGTCCCTCTCCCTTCTCTGAAATCAATAAAATATATATTGAAAGAAAGAAAGAAAGAAAGAAAGAAAGGAAGGAAGGAAGGAAGGAAGGAAGGAAGAAAGGCAAATTTAAAAAAGAAAGAAAAGGCCCTAACTGATTTGGCTCAGTGTATAGAGCGTCAGTCTTCGGACTGAAAGGTCCCAGGTTCGATTCCGGTCAAGGGCACGTACCTTGGTTGCAGGCACATCTCCAGGGGGGGGGGGGGGGTGTAGAAGGCAGCTGATCGATGTTTCTTTCCCATCGATGTTTCTGACTCTCTATCCCTCTCCCTTCCTCTCTGTGAAAAAAAATCAATAAAAATATATTTTAAGAAAGAAAGAAAGGAAGGAAGGAAGGAAGGAAGGAAGGACAGAAGAAAGAAAAGCAGTCCGGCTGGCATGGCACAGTGGTTGAGCATCGACCCATGAACACGGAGGTCATGGTTCGATTCTCAGTCAGGGCACATTACCTGGGTTGCAGGCTCCATCACTGGTGAGAGGTGTGCAGGAGGCAGCCAATCAATGTGTCTCTCTTATCCTTGATGTTTCTATCGCTCTTCCTCTCCCTTCCTCTCTGAAATTGATAAAAATATATTTAAAAAAGAAAGAAAGAAAGGAAATGGTGTCACCATGCAATGCGGGAGGCCTGACTGGGATCACGGGCCACTTCTTCCAGGCGCCTAATTCCACCCTGCGGCCTCCGCCACGCCTGCCCCACAGGTGAAGCTGGCCACCTACTATTTATCTCCACGCTTTGGAGACCAACATCAAGGCCGGTGTGGAGAGAGGACCACGCTGGGAGCATTGACCCCAGAGCTGGAAGTAGCCTTACACTAATCCCTCACTTCGCAGATGAGACTCTGCCCTAGGCCTGCAGCCTGAGGTAACGCATTGGGTTTTTGTATAAATTTGGGAAAATTAAAGCCCCAGATGGCGGCTATTTAATAATGTTTTCAACGAGCCAGGGGTCATTTTGTCCCGTAGAACTGGTGTGGAGGGAGCCTGCAAGATGTGGGCTCCTGGCCCTGATTTGGCCATCTGTGCTGACCCCCAGTGGTGGAGGTCAGAGGCACATGCAGGAGGGTCAGTGCCTCCAGGAAGCACATGGACCGACAAGAGAACAGACAATGGACCCTCCTTATGATCAAGGCTGCGATACCTCGTGGGGTAGGACCACCTCTTTGGAAATTCGAATGCCAACGCCACAGTTGTGAACAAACACCTTTCATGTACAAGCACCGGAAAGTCAAATGTTAACCTCCAGATTAAAAACAAACAAACATGAAAAAATACTTTTAATATTCCAAATATGATTCGGCAAGCATTCACTGAAATGAGCCAGCGGCCTTTGGGATGAAAAGATCAGTAAGCAGGGCCTTTGGCGGGAGGAACCCCTGGTTCCAACCCTGGCGGGAACACCCACAAACCACCGCCTTCAGTGAGATGTGCGTGATAACACACAGTGTAAGGATCTCTTCCTTTGCATATTCCGGCAGACGGCAGAGCTTCAACAAAAGGTAAACGGAGGAATGTAGGGATACTCTCTTCCCTCCCCTGCCATCTAACACAAACCTTCCATCGCTGCCTCTGCACCTCCTCTTTTAAGATGCAAACACCCCAAGAAGTGGGAAGTTTTTATCAAACCGACTTTCCCCTGCCTGAGGTCAGCCTGAGGTCCTGGGATGCAACTTTCACCAGATAATTCTGCCCCTCCTATATAATAGAAGTGTGGTATGCAAATTGTCCCCTCGGCCAGGAGGTCGTCTGGGAGTTCGACCAGGGGGCGGGGCCTGCCCAGGAGAAGGAAGGGAGTACCTGCAGCCAGCAGCCGCTAGGAACCCTACCAGTGCACAAATTTCATGCACTGGGCCTCTTAGTCTTTTATAAACCTTTAAGTCTTTGTGAAAACCTTTGAAGACAAAACCACCACAAGAAAATACTTTCCTATTAGCCTAGAACACCTGTTAACTTCATCACTTTATTGTTTCTCCAATATCAGTGTAGAAGAAATAAATGCTTTTCTATATTAATATCAATTAACAGCATCAAACATCAGAGATATCAGAGAAGAAAAAAATAACAACCTGGAAACTACCGGATTGTAAGGACAAATCAATGGAAGGGGCATACTTTAAAAATATGTCCAATTGCAAGTGAAGTAGAGAATGGTTGAAAGCATGGTTAATAAAGCAAACAGGGTAAAACTTAGTAAGCAGCATTGTGAAGAGAAAAATACCAGAAAATACCAGTAAATGACCTCTGAGTGTCTTTGTTGTTCAAAATGGAGGATGGAAGAGAGGCTATACGCATTGATCTGGATACATTAACACATTTCAGTAAAAAGGAAACTGAAATATATTCATCCCTTAGTAGATGAACAAAAGCAATAATGCTTCATATTTGGGCAACTTTGGTTAAAAGGAGGGAGGCAATTCTGAGCTACTTAAAACAAACAATCGACACTAAATTAGGTCAAAATTTAGGATTACTTTAATTTAATTAGGATTTAATTAATAATTTAGGAGGAAACATTACCCAGAAGGGAGGGAGGTGGAGAGAAGGGGTGAAAAAAGGTGAAGGGTTTAAAAAGTACAAATTGGCCGAGACAGGTTTGGCTCAGTGGATAGAGTGTCGGCTTGCAGACTGAAAGGTCCCAGGTTCGATTCCGGTCAAGGGCATGTCCCTTGCTTGCGGGCACAACTCCACTGTGGGGCGTGCAGGAGGTGGCTGATTGATGTCTCTCTCTCATCGATGTTTCTGACTTTCTATCTCTCTCCCTTCCTCTCTGTAAAAAATCAATTAAAAACTATATTTTAAAAAAAGTACAAATTGGTAGTTACAAATAGACACTGGGATGTACAAGTATCACACAGGGGTTATAGTCAGTAATAAGGTAGTGTAATAACTGTGTATGGTGCCAGGTGGATCCTGGAAATATTGGGGGGAACGCTTTGTAAAGTATATGATTGTCTAACCACCATGCTGCACGTGGGAAACTAATACAAAATAATATTGAATGTAAACTATAACTGAAAAGTAGAATTTTAAAAATTTGATCCACTTGAGTTATCAGGAAAGTGAACCATGTGATGTTTTGCATCTATTCTATTGGCAAATACGAAGCAGCCTGACAATACCAAATATGGAGAGATTGTGGATCAAAAAGATCGCCTCTCTATGATTTGGTGCAAGTTGACATTAGAACAACCATGCTGGAAAGCAGTTCAGATGATCTCATGAAGTTGAGCATTTTTATATCTTATGGCATAGTAATTCCTCCGCTATAAGCTGTAGAGAAACTCTTGTCCGTGTGTACTAGAAGACATTAAAAACAAAAAACAGTCGAGACCGGTTTGGCTCAGTGGATAGAGCGTTGATCTGCGGACTGAAAGGTCCCAGGTTCCATTCCGGTCGGGGGCATGTACCTTGGTTGCGGGCACATCCCCAGTGGGGGGCGTGCAAGAGGCGGCTGATCTATGTCTCTCTCTCATTGATGTTTCTAACTCTCTATCCCTCTCCCTTCCTCTCTGTAAAAAATCAATAAAATATATTTTAAAATATATTTATTTAAACAAAAACCTCAGTGCCATTCATGATAGTCAACATCTGGAAATAAACAAAATGTTAATGGATAGGAGACTGGACAAGTGAATAGGATAATGGGTAAGTTTTTAAAAATCAACTGAATGATATATAAACAAAACATGTTTTAAAACAAGGGAATCATAAACACAAACTCAGGATAGTGGTTTCTCTTGGGGAAGAGGGGATGTTAGTAGTTGTTAGGGCCACAGCTCTAGTCCTTGGGTGTGTGGTTGGTTCACAGGTGATCACTGAATTATTCAAATACATTCACCCATATTCACATATGGGCCCACGCACAATCAAGGATGAGCTATCAACCAAGATATGCAATAAACCAAGGACTGTGATGAGCCCATTTTGTGTACTTCAGTCATTTTAAAAAGAGAGAAAGGTAAAACCATAGAAGAGAATTCTTAACAAATGGAATACAGGGCCTCTTGTCATTTTCTTACCGTATAATTTTCTTTGTTGCCTTTCTAGTAAGGTTTTATTTTAAATTTGGTTCCTCATAAAATATTTCATCTTTGGTTTTTTAGATTCTTAGATGTATAGTGTTCCCTATTTGTTAGTATCCAGGTGAGAAAGTTCAGAATACATTCTTTCTTTCTTTATTTTTAATATATTTTATTGATTTTTCACAGAGAGGTAGGGAAAGGGATAGAAAGTTAGAAACATCCATGAGAGAGAGACATCGATCAGCCGCCTCCTGCACGCTCCCTACTGGGGATGTGCCCGCAACCAATGTATATGCCCTTGACTGGAATGGAACCTGGGATCTTTCAGTCCGCAGGCCCACACTCTATCCACTGAGCCAAACCGGTTTCGGCCAGAATACGTTCTTTTAACCGTTCAGCTTCTTCAGCATGTCCTAAGTGTTATTCAGTATTATTATTTCTTGCCCAACTGTAACTCCCATCTATAAATGGGCATGTTACCCTACAAGTATTTGGGGTGCTTTTTCATGCAGCGAGGACGGAGGAAGTGCGGGTGTCTAACAACACAGATTCCTCAGCGGCTAGCACACCAATCTCTCAGTTGCCAGTTTTCTGCATTTTTCCACTGAGTTGGAAAGGAAAGTACAACTGTGAGAAGTTAACTAGTGCGTTACCCGTAACATTTGGGGACCTTTGTTTTTTCACCTTTGGCTGCTTAACTGTCACACTTCGCCTCTCGGGTGAAGGGCACTTGTATTACGGGGACTTTCCCTTAGTGCCTTGTGGTATGTCAACAGACAATTAAAGGAATAAACTGGTATCTTTTAGTTCCTGAAGACAAGACCGCAGGGACAGTAACTAGGTCAAGATATGGCATCTAGCCCTAGCAGATTTGGCTCAATGGATAGAGCATCAGCCTGTGGACTGAAGGGTCCCAGGTTCGATTCTGGTCAAGGTCACATGCCCAGGTTGCGGGCTTCATCCTTATTAGGGGGCATGAAGGAAGCAGCTGATCAATGATTTTCTCTCATCATTGATGTTTCTATCGCTCTCTCCCTCTCCCTTCCTTTCATTCTATTGATTTTAGAGAGGAAGAGAGAGGGAAAGAAACAGAAATGATGAGAGAGAATCATTGATTGGCTGCCTCCTGCATGTCCCCTACTGGGGATCGAGCCCAGGCATGCACCTTGGCCGGAATCGAACCTGGGACCTTTCAGTCCACAGGCCAATGCTTTATCCATTGAGCCAAACCAGCTAGGGCCCATTTTGGCTCTTTAAATCCCCTTTGAACTGAAGAGCTGGGTCAGGACAGGCTTAGGGATCTTCCGTCCCACACACCAAATCACTCTTCCCCTTTGACTTTTGAATTCTGGATTTTGAATCCGGCCCAGTCTGTCTCAGCCTAACCCCAGGCTTTCTTTAAGGGAAAGTTAACTGCCTGCTTCAGTAAGAAGCTTCGTCTGAAAGAGATGCAAGTGTCACTTGGAAGGTGAAGTAGTAGAGACCAGTAGACCCGCCAGGTAGCAAAAATCTGGGTAGGAAATAATGAACGAGTTAATTTTTTAGCTGTTTTAATTCTAATGAGTCTTGAAAGCCTTGTAAATGACCTATTTTCACAAAATGTGGTTTGTCCCTCGGAACCTATTAAAGCAAAAAAAATTTTATTGCAAATGAGAAAAAGGCTGCATGCAAAATAAATATTCCTTGATGAAGTCCATTAATTCAATGTCAATTAATTTGAAAATAACTTTTACCAAACTTTCCCTCTTTACAGTCATGCAGGAAATTAAATTTTATCTGGAAAATGCCTCAACCCATCCAACACTGGCTATTTTTTTTCCATTTTCTAGTTGTAACCCATGCATTAGATCACCTACGAGGGATCCCACTCAATTGATACGTCTCTTCTTTAGACAGCCAGGCCCACCAAGTCCGTGAAAATTTCAGTTAAGACAAATTCTGGGTCAAGACCGGTTTGGCTCAGTGGATAGAGCGTCGGCCTGGGGACTGAAGGGTCCCAGGTTCGATTCCGGTCAAGGGCATGTATCTTGGTTGCAGGCACAACCCCAGCGGGGGACTTGCAGGAGGCGACTGATTGATGTCTCTCTCTCATTGATGTTTCTAACCTTCTATTCCTCTCTGTAAAAAAAATAAATAAAATATATTAAAAAAAAAAAAAAGACAAATTCTGGTTTACTGCAAGAGGCCCAGAGCAGGGGCCAGACGAGTGGGTTCCGAGCCTTAGTTTCCCCATATTTAGGTTGACAGCGTTTCTAGACTCAGATCTCAGGCCATGCCTGACCCGCATTCCTCTGCACGCACGTCACAGCGTTCAGACGTCTGCAGGACAGAGAATGGAAGGGTCTGAGGTGGTCAGAGATGCTCACTCCAGAGCAAACCGTTTCCCAGGACAGCATTCTTTCAGGGCGCGGTATCTGGAATTTCCGCTGGGATTCTGTAGAATATGTTAATCTCGCAAGAAGAAAATCACCTGGCCAGTTCTCAAGTGAGTCGAGCTGACTCACAAGGCGTCTGCCAAGCGTTACTCACCCCGTGTGAAAATGAGGCCCGCACTTGAAGGCCTGGTGTGACACTGGAATAAAAGGCTCATCAGCTTCTTCCTGGCCCCTCTCCCTGCCACTAAGCCAGAGTCCTCTGATAGGAGAAGGGGGTGACCTGTGGAGGACAGTACCAGGGGGAGTCACTGTGTGGGTCTGAGAAGGGGCCCTACTCCTCAGCCCCTTGGACTTGGGTTTTGCAAATTAGAAGGGACTGGTGCCCTGTCTCCTGCTGGAACTGTTACCGAATTTTTGGACTGGAACCCGGATTCTTTGTCCACCATAATTGAAGAGTGAATCCACGGACAGAAAGTGGTACAGCAAAGATGGAGATTTATTGAACAAGTACAGACTCTCCCGTGAGGAGCGGGAAGAGTCCACAGAATGGACTCCAAAGTAGGTAGGGGAGAAGGGTCCCTAAATTCACTCCTGCGTGGGGAGGGGGAAGAGTCCCACTGGGTACCTCTTCCCAAAGCCTTATAAAGGCTGCAATCCTGGTGCCTTGATATCCCCTCTGATTCGTCACTATTCCCTTAGTCTGGTTACCATAGTAACTCCTGGGCTCAACGGTTGAATCTCACGAGACAGGTGAGGCTCCCTCCTCCCCCTCTTCCTTATTGTTTTCCTAATTCCTTTGGTCTTTCCTCCTCTCCTTCTGAATGAAGGGCTTCCTTCTCTCTCTCTCTCTCTCTCTTTTTTTTTTTTTGTAAATATAGACCTTTCTTGGCCACTTCCAGTTCCCTTGTCTTATGGAAATATACCTGTGGCTGCCTCCTTGTCTTATGGAAATGTCGCTGCACCTGGCTTCCTTGTGTTATGGAAATGTACCTTCTTCCAATCTGCAGCCCTGTGCTTTTCCCCATGGACCCCAATTCTAAAAAATCCCCAAGCCGGCCTATATTCCCCCTGAAATTCCTGCTTCGGAACCTTGTTGTCTGTGGGAAGTAGGGTATACCAAGTCCCATCAGTGGACCCGCTTTAGAATTGGCCAGAATCATTCCTATTTGTTAAGCTATTGCGTCAACAAGTCTCCTTTGCCTTTTTTTTCAATTTAATAAATCCTCATTGTTCAGATTATTAATTTGTTCCTTTTTTCCCCTATAGCTCCCCTCCACCCGGTTCCCACCCCACCCTCTGCACTTACCCCACCCCCCACTGTCTTCATCCATAGGTGTATGATTTTTGTCCAGTCTCTCCCTGCACTCCCCCACACCCCTTTTCCCCAGAGAATGGTCAGTCTACTCCCTTTCTATGCCCCTGATTCTATCATATTCACCAGTTTATTCTGTTCATCAGACTTTTTTATTCACTTGATTTTTAGATTCACTTGTTGATAGATATGTATTTGTTGTTCATCATTTTTTATCTTTACCTTTTTCTTCTTTTCTTCCTCTTCTTAAAGAATACCTTTCAGCATTTCATACAATACTGGTTTGGTGGTGGTGAACTCCTTTAGCTTTTTCTATCTGTGAAGCTCTTTATCTGCCCTTCAATTCTGAATGATAGCTTTGCTGGGTAGAGTAATCTTGGTTGTAGGTTCTTGCTATTCATCACTTTGAATATTTCTTGCCACTCTCTTCTGGCTGGCATAGTTTCTGTTGAGAAATCAGCTGACAATTGTATGGGTGCTCCCTTGTAGGTAATTAACTGTTTTTCTCTTGTTGCTTTTAATATTCTCTTTGTCTTTTGCTCTTAGCATTTTAATTATGATGTGTCTTGGTGTCATCTTCTTTGGATTTTTTTTGTTTGGAGTTCTGTGCGCTTCTTGGACTTGTAAGTCTATTTCTTTTACCAGGGAAGTTTTCAGTCATTATTTCTTCAAATAAGTTTTCAGTATCTTGCTCTCTCTCTTCTTTTGGCACCCCCACAATTCTGATGTTGGTATGCTTGAAGTTGTCCCAGAGGCTCCTTACATTGTCTTCATATTTTTTTCTTTTTTTTCTTTTCCAGTTGAGTGTTTTTTGCTTCTTTGTATTTCAAATTTTTGACTTGATTCTTGTGATCCTCTAGTCTGCTGTTGGATCTCTGTATAATATTTTTTATTTTAGTCAGTGTATGGTTAATTTCTAGTTGGTCCTTTTTCATATCCTCAAGGGTCTCGTTAAATTTATCGGCCCTTTTCTAGGAAATTCTTGAAAAACCTTATAACCATGGTTTTGCACTCTATCCAGTCGCTTGCTTTCCTCGATTTCTTTCATTTGTGATCTGTTTCTTTGTCTCCCCATTTTCGCTGATTCCCTGAGTTAGTGGAGTAGCTTTGTGTGCTAGGTGTCCTATAGGGCCCAGTGGCTCAGCCTCCCGTTACTCAAGGTTGACACTCTTGGTGCACCTCTTTGTGGGCTGTGTGCATAGTCTTGATTGTTGTTGGTATCACTGGAGAGAAATTGACCTCTAGGCCAATTGGCTGTGAGGATCAGCTGTGTCTATGCTGGGAGAACTTCTGTGCTGGAGACACCCTTATGAGGCAAGACTTGCAAAAGCCTCTGTGCTCAGCTTGGATGGGGCAGAGTCTCATGGCGGAGCAGACAGCCTTGGTTTCCTGTCAGCCCTGTCCTAATAGGCCGCTGTGTCTCAGTGTCCTGTGGTTATTGCTGCAAGCACCTCTGAGAGAAAGCCGCCCTCGAGTTCCACCCATTGTCAGACAGTCTAGTTTCTCCCCGAATGAGTCTGGGTCCCCAGAGTCTCGCCCAGAACTGGAGTTCAGTGCAGTCGGGAGCTTTTGTCTCTCTCCTGCTTGCGAAAGCCAGCTGCATACTCCATTGCCAGTCCTCTCCGTGCACACAGTCTCGGTACCCCTGCCTCCTGCAGCTCCTCTGAGTCTCAGTGTGCTTTTCTCTTTCCTTCTAGTTGTAGAATTTCCACTCAGCCAGCTCTCCTGTGGTTCTAGATGATATCCATTTTGTCTTTTAGTTGTAGTTTTGAAATTGTTGTGCAAGGCAGCAGTTTAGTATTTACCTATGCCGCCATCTTGGTTTCTCCTCCTTTGCTTTCTTTTCTGATATATAAATAGAGTTTAGGAGGCTGGCCAAAGGTAGGTGTTCTGGAACTTTCTTGGACTCAACTTACTCTTATGGACCTGAAAGGATAGAAAGTAGCCTCTTATCAGATGTTCCCTGTTTATACCATCCAACTCTCCGACAAACTCCTTTTGGGCATGTGACATGTCTTTTATCTCTACAGTCCTAGTACCTCGCATAATGCCTGGCAAAGAAATTGTAAACACTCAATAAATATTTACTGAATGAAAACTTTCAATTCTCCTGGGATTTCCTGTATGCTTAGGGCTTAACTTGTTGACATGACTGCCACAGTCAAAGTTCAAAGGGGCGGCAATAGGATTTGGGGAACAGCTAGCACTGGAAGAAACATGAATCACGCTCTGTTAACCATGGTCGTTCTGTTCTGATTAAAGAAGGCACATTGCACCCTGCCCGGAGCCGACCTGGCGATGCAGCCCTTCATCCCCACTTGGAGCTGCCTGTTACCATGGAAAGATTAACAACGTGGCTGCAGACACTAGGATCGCCAGCCCTTTTTCATACCTGCAGGTCTTTGCAAACCTCCAGCCTGCTTAGCTGTGAACTGCCCACTGGCACTCCCTTTGGCTATTTCTGTAACCCCAGCCCTCGCATATCACAAAGCCTTTTGAAGACCCTAGTCCTTTTGCATATCTGTAAACTACCTTTTTGCCTAGTTTCCTTTGTGTTTTTGCTGTTGAAAGGAAATGAACTCCCCTCCATCTTGTCCTATAGGGTTGGGCCTCCTGCCTAAACCCCCTCCCTTTTCTGGGAGTGGCCACAGGTGTGCCAGCCATGTCCTAGCTTCTCTGACCACCACCCAAATGGACCAATGAAGCTCCAGGAACACAGCGAGGGTCCTAATGACTTCCTTTCCTCCCTCTGAAAGTCGGGGATACCTCATAAGGGTGATAAGAGAATGACATGAGTTAATATTTAAAACCACTAGAAGTGTGGTCGCAAATGTGAGCACTAGATGTCTTGATAAGTAACTAGTTTCCCTAGTTCTGCTGACATTTTCAGTGACAGCAAACTGATGGAAGCCTAAGGAACCTACCATGTGTCTACAGTGCTTTGTCAACTTTTCCACCGTTGTCTTCTAAAATGTTGTCATGTCACTGCTACTGGAAGGAACATGTTATTGCCTTCATTTTAGAGAAGAAGCTGGCATGTATACTGGGAAAGAGGTAGCTGGTTAGCCAATTTCAGAGCTGACGCTAATCAGACTACATGGAACCCGACAGAGGCAATGCAATGTGGGAAGTGATGTAGGGATGAGAATTGAGTTGAAATGAACTGGGACTATTTTGTGAAAAATATTTGAGTCGTAGTTATGAAAAATGATATAAACCCAGCTATTCCAGAGGAACTGCCTTGCATGTCTTGTTCCTTGAGTCTTTTGACTGGATCAGACCTTTGCAAACTGGGTTAAAATCAACACTGTTTTACAAATCATTGTTGGTAAGTCCTGCAGGAAAGCAGACATCCTGACCAAAGGACTCATGAGTATGGACTATCTGAAGATGGAATCAGTAACCATTGCATACAGCCAAGAATAGCTCAGCGTGTTAGCACCAATGGCAATGCTCCCTTCTTTTCATGTTCCTTTTCAGTTGAACATAGTTTGCCTGTAAGTTCCACATGCTGAAACATGGGCTGCCCAACAAATATAACCCCTCCAAATCTAGTGCAGATGTGAACTCAGAATTCCAGGGATGAAATTTGAAATCGTGCCTCCTAACTGAGGTAGTTGTATAACAGGATAGGGATTTGATGGGACATTTACTTCAGGGTTTGAACACAAAGGAGATGGCCTAAGGCTCTTAGATAAACTTCCACAATCAGCTTCCATCAGTGACTTGACTAGTTTCAAGAAGTTTGTGAAGGGAACCCATAGCAAATTATTCCAAATTTTTACCGGTTTAACTTTAAGGATATGAATGCATCTGTACTGGCTCTGAGTCTAGCCTATGTTTCTTTTTCACGTTCTCCTTGCAAATACCAAAACACTGTTGGGATTATTCAAACGTAAGTAGTAGATTAGACAATGTACTCTTTCAACCTCTCACAATTGCACTCTTTGCTTGAGGGTGTATCAGCAGGTGGGATGAAATGGGGGAGAAAACAGGAATAAATCAGCTTCTAATTTTGTGCAATTTTGTCCTTGCATCAGAAATTCAAATGAAATATAAAAGGTTTTGATTGATTTGAACATCAGAGAGATATACTTGGAAAGTTCTTATTAAATTTCTCACATTAAAGATTTTTTCAAAATCATTTTTTTCAGGAACCAAGTTGATCAAGAGGAATAATGTATTCAAAGTAAAATAGACTCTGTCCCCCAAAACCCCCGATTTTTTATATTTGCATAATTTAATTTTGTATCAGGCTGATTTCTGATGAGAGTGATGAATCAGGCTATAGCTGATATGCATAGTCAGACAAATCTGGTCTGCCTCTTGCTCCAAGGTGTCAAGGTCATAGAAGGGAACAGAGAGCCAGGAGATTGTACAGATTCAGAACAAGATTGAGGTACACACACTGCCCCCACCACTTGCCCCAGCGGGAGCCCAACTCATTCTCACAGATTTATAAACAACAGAAACTCTCTAAAGACACCCCTTGCGCACTTATTTCTCAGTCCTCTCCATCTCCATATGCATCAGCAACCATGTCTCTGAGGTAAATACTCAGACAGAAACACAGCACCATTGGCTGGAAAGAGGGAACTACTATTTCTACATGGTGCTCTTGACTCTGTTATGTTCTGATTAAAGTTGGAAATATAAATAATAAGGTTTTGAGCAGAATCATCAGTTAGCCTTATAAACTTTAAAAATGAGCAGAAGCTTTGAAAAACTTAAAGGCCTAGGAAGAAGTATACATGAACAATAAGATCTGGAAATATTATAGTCAACTCAATTACAGGATTGTTAGATACTATTAAATATGCATGATGTTAATTTCTTTCCTTGGCTTCCTCACTCTGTATGCTCCTGTTTTTCCACCTTTGACCCTGGCAGTCCTCAGTCTCCTTTCTTGGATCTTTAAGTTGGAGCCTCCTCCCCTTCCATGTGCACTCTCTCCCCAGGTGGAAGCTCCAGGTACCACATCTACCAGGCCCTGTACCATCTCCCTCCACCTACCTGCTCTCTCTCTTGTTGATTCTCCTCCAGCCACAATGGCCTCCCCAATGCTCCTTCACCGGCCAGACAGAAATGAGTGTTTGGGATTATTTTGGTAAAAAATCAGTGAATTAGCTTTCAACACAATGGCCAAGCATGCTTCCCATCTAAGGGAATGGTGTGTGGGACTTGGGTCTCTGAGGTGACATTTAAGTCACCTCAAAACAAAGGGTGGATTAGATAATAGATTCTTTCAAATCCAACATGCTTTTTAATAGCTTTTGTTTAAATTTGGCAAAAATATCTTTAAAGGGATATGCTTGCCTTTTGTTTTTTTGAACATTTCTAAACATGTCAGTCCCTCGGTTCATTTTTGCTATCAATTAATGAACAGCAGAGATTCTGTGCATGAAAAATCCCTTTGTGGCCCTAGCTGGTTTGGCTCAGTGGAATTGAAGGGTCCTGGGTTCAATTCCAGTCAAGGGCACATGACCAGACTTGATCCCCAGGGAGGGGCATGCAGGAGGCAGCCACCCTGATTCTCTCCCATCACTGATGTTTTTATCTCTCCATGTTCCTCTCTGAAATCAATAAAATGAGATATATAAATATATTTTTTTTTCTTAAAGAAAAATCCCTTTGTGGATATTTGTTGGGCTGTCCTTCAAGTGACAAGTCACTATAATCATATCGCAAAGAATAAGGATGGAACAATTACAAAATCAATGAAGGAACTAATGGGACCAGATACTATAGTTTGCTCCTTCAACTAAAGAGGTGATGCTGAGAATTACTTTAAGCTCAAGTTCTTAATTTATTTATTAGTTTTAGAGAGAGAAAGTAGGGGGAGAAGGGGACAGAGAGAGAGAGTGAAGAGAGGCATTATTGTTCCACTTACTTATAACATCATTGGTTGCTTCTTGTATATGTGCTGATGGGGATCCAACCCACAACGTTGGCATATGGGGAGGATGCTGTAACCAACTAAGCTACCAGCTATGTTATCAAGCAAGTCATTATTTCTCAACTAACATCTGCAGAGGATGAGATAAAACAGGGGATAAACAATCTAAACAAAATCTTGTAACATAGCTGTTGGAAACTATGGCACACTCTCTACCCTTATCCCTGTACTGATCCAAGTTCTTATTACTGAGATTGAAGCATCCATCTTATATAAAAACTGTTTGAAATTTTAACCTTGCTATTTGGCTTCTGTAAATGTTTGCTTGCTTGCTTAAGTAATAGGGAAAATGAGACTATTCTCACGTCAGAGAGGCCATTAAACCTTCCCCGGACAAAATGATCAGTGCTGGCCCCAGGCCAGGCCTTTGGTTGAGGTCTCAAGGCCCCAGAACATAGAGGCTCTTTAAAACTTGCAAAAGGGGTGGGAACACCCCATGTTTGGGAGACAAAGAAGGTAAAAACATATAAATAGGGAAAATTCCTGCATGTTGGGACCCAGAATTTGAGAAACATTTTCCTCTGTGCCTGCGCGTAATAAATGTAACTCCAAACTCTCTGGGCATGGTTTGATTATTCCGGTTCTCTGTAACAAGGTAGTTTTGAAGACCTTGCTAGCAGTTTTCAACCTGTGGGTCGAGACCCACAAGTTGAGAACCGCTGCTGTAGAGCCTAAGACCATCAGAAAACACAGATATTTACATTATGATTCATAACAGCAGCAAAATTAGTTATGAAGTAGCAACGAAAATAATTTTATGATTGGGAGTCACCACCACATGAAGAACTATATTAAAAGGTCACAGCATTGAAAAAGGTTGAGAACCACTGGATTACAGGGTCCTGCCACATCCGCTCTGGCCCTCCCATCGAAGCTGTTAGTTAAAAACATGTTAACTTCAACGAAGTGGCACAACAACGAAAACAACAAAAGACGCTTGAGCGTGTGGGTGATTCTGTTAGCATTTATATTTGGAGAGAGAATTTATAGTTTGACATAAAAACTCATAACAACTCTTGACTCAATCGTCACATAGGAACACACTTTAAGATACCGTGACATGCGGCGTGGACTTAGAAAAAGTTACAGACGTAGTAAAAAAACCCACACAACTGTCCTTTACAAACGCGAGTTGCTTTCTGTGAGCAAAAAGCAGCTTGAAAATGAGCACCAGGCCTCCCAGTGAGGAGCTGGGAGCACCCTTGTCGGGCAGGGTGTGTGGGGGGGCTGCTCCCTCGCCTTGTTCCCCGGGCACCACAGCGGGAAGACCGGATGCCTCCTCAGTCCTGGGTGCCCTGGCCCTGGCCCTTCGGAGAGCCGGCAGCGGTGATAAGGGCACCGTTTTCCTCGGATGGCAGACTGCAGCAGAATAGACCAGAATCGGGTCTTTTCCCCCGAGGGCGCCCCGGTGTTTGTGCGCCTCGCATCCTCTTTGGGAAGCTTCCATCTCCGGGTTTCTGATCTGGTTCAGCGCCTCGGGGAGCCCTCCTCCGGGCCAGTCTCCCCGCACACGGTTCTCTTCCTGGAGCCGGCGGTCCTGCCTTCATCACCCGGGCTGAGAGCTGTCTGTGCTCGGGCCCCAGCCACCTTGTCCCGATGTCCGAGGTCCTGCTCCCCTGTCACGGTTTATCCTGCCGGTTGCATTTCAGTGTGTTCCCAGGGGATGTCTTCGGTTCACGGTGCCATCAGCCGGGTCTGCTGGGAGGTTTGTCCCTGACCTCTTCCGGCCGCTCAGAGACAAACCGGGGGAACCTGCTGGCGGATGAGCTGCCGGAGAGCACCTCGAGTTCTGACTCTCTCCCCCGCTAGTAAGGAGGCGTTGCGCCTTAAAAGGGTCACCTTAGATCGCTCACACTTTCAAGTAAAATATTTAGGTTCTTTTTCCAATATTAAACATGATTTTTTTACAACACACACATACTCAGCAGAAAGACTACCACAGGCTCCGATAAATGCCTAAACACACAGCTCGTTCCTCCGAAGATGCCGATTCTAAAATCAAAGCCCTCACGCCTTTGACCTTGCACACGGCCCCTAACTTCTACGACACAGTTATTCTACCATCATTTCCACAGTTGGACGGAAACTAGAACGCCTCGTCTTAAATGAGGGCATATCGGGATCAGTGAAATGCGTTACTCAACTTAACTCCATAATTACTTGACAATTCAAAAACTTGCTAATTATCGGAGCTTTTCGTTTACAATCAGTTCCTCTCATAATTGTACCGCTACCGCTTATTTCATTAAATTCCATCTCAACTACCCGATTCGGAGTTTGAGGTAGCGTCATTGTGGCTCTGTTGCTACAAAGGTACCCCCACCCCCACCCCCCGGGAAGCACCAGAGCAGATTTAAAAGGGGGAAGACACAATATAAAATCATTTCTCCCGTTGGCAAACAAACTAAAAAAAAAAAATCATACATGTCTTTAGTGATAAAAATACAGTTCCTTGGTGAGCATAGACACAATGCACGGAATCTGTTTCTTTGCATGGAAAGTAGAGTCGAAGGAAAAGGACTCGAATTCTGTCGCCACCTTCCGGTTCACGCGAGTGAGGATGTGCATGAGCTCCAGCTTGTGGGAGTAGAGCTTCAGCATCGCACAAAGCGACTGGATGAACCAGGACCCGTCCTTTGAATTTCGCCAGGAATAGTAACCTGCGAGGCAAAAAATAACCAGAGTAACATGGGTGTCTGATTCTCAGTTACTACATAACCATTGAGCAGCGGTTCTCAACCTGTGGGTCGCGATGCCTTTTGGGGGCCGAACGACCCTTTCACAGGGGTCACCTAAGACCATTGGAAAACGCAGATATTTACATCACGATGCATCACAGTAGCAAAATCTCATGGTTGGGGGTCACCACCCCATGAGGAACTGTATGCAAGGGTCATGGCCTTAGGAAGGTTGAGAACCACTGCCATAGAGGTAGAACAAGCATCAACTTCCGCCGGCATTATTAGCCATCAAAGGGAAAAACTAAATATATGACAGGTTTGGTTTCGGGGAAATGATGCTGAGGAGAAAGAAAACAACAGAAACGTGAGTGGTACCCACAACGCTGCTTTCGACCAGGAAACAAAAGAAACGTGGAGATGGCCGAAACCGGTTCGGCTGGGTGGATGGAGTGTCGGACTGCAGACTGAATGGTCCCAGGTTCGATTCCGGTCAAGGGCATGTACCTTGGTTGTGGGCACATCTTCAGTGTGGGGTGTGCAGGAGGCAGCTGATTGATGTCTCTCATTGATGTTTCTAACTCTCTATCACTCTCCCTTCCTCTGTGTAAAAAATCAATAAAATATATTAAAAAAAAAGAAAAGAAAAGAAACAAAAGTAAAGGAATGTGAATGAACTTCACCACCAAGTTGCTGAGATTCTCCTTTCGGGCTTCCTCCAAGGGGAAGAACGGGTGAACATGCAGACGAGGAGGCAAAAGGCTCAGTATAAGGAGCATGATCTGCAATCAGATATTGGTTTATCCAAGAAATAAACTGCTTAAGTATGCACCCATTTGAGGTCCTAAATTTGTCTACAGGGCACCCGAATAAAGTGTAATACACTCATGACAGAGTATTAGAGTCCACAATGGGAAACAGTGTATTTATTGTACTTTTTTCAGATTAACTATTGGGTTCATTGCGTTTAATTTAGAAATACTTTACTTGGAAAAATGCCTAGAGGTTAAAAAAAATATCATATTTGAAAACGTAACTCTGTCTAAAAATACATTTATCCTGAACTTCCAAACTCTGTGATAGCCTTAGTTGAATAAATAACTGTACACACAACAGTTATTTATATGACGATATGTACAACACACACAAAGGAGAGGCTAATAACCTATTTGTGCATCATTTACTTTATTTCTTTTGCCTCATTCCACTTCTACCCTCCAAGTACGACTCATATTTAACTTTTCAATTTCCCATCTTCCAAAGAATTCCTGGAAAACACACCTCTCCCCTATTCCAGGAAGTGGGTGAAGTGCAAAGTTGGCCTATATACAGTATCCTATCTGGTATTAGGTTCATGAAAGACACTATCTTCGGATGAATTAGCGGTGTTTTTAGGCCCTTTACTGGAGCAGATGGTAATGTTTATGCTGAACATGTATAGGTGTCTTCCTTATAGGTGTCTATTTTCTAGCCAAACTTGGCTAAAAACCACTTTTTGAGACCTCTGTGTGGTTAAGGTACCCTAAAACACGCACAAGTTAGCTATTTTTTATGGATATGAAAATACTGACAGCCTCTGGAACATATTCTCCATTGTTTAAAACGTACACATAACTTTCAGGGGTTGTGACTCCTTACCAGGTGCTGTAGAATACGCGTACAAGAAGTCTGCCTCCACTGGGATTTTCTGACACGCCATTTCATCATCAATATTACTGTCAGTCTCAATACCGCAGTCCAGTTCTGTACCTCGGCAGGCCTAGCCATTAGAGAAGAAACATTTATTTTTTTAAATGTGTACACACATAAGTGATTTCTAAGGAATGTAAAGCTATGCAAAAGTTGATGTTAATTATGCAGAATCTTTTTGATGCAAGTCTAAAATTAAGATTCAGCTGAAACCGGTTTGGTTTAGTGGATAGAGCGTTGGCCTGCGGACTAAAAGGTCCCAGGTTTGATTCCAGTCAAGGGCATGTACCTTGGTTGCGGGGACATCCCCAGTATGGGATGTACAGGAGGCGGCTGATCGATGTCTATCTCTCATCGATGTTTCTAACTCTCTATCCCTCTCCCTTCCTCTCTGTAAAAAATCAATAAAATATATTTAAAAAAAAAAAAGAAAGAAAAAAAATAAATAAAATAAAGATTCATCTGTATCTCCTGGTGGTAGTTAAAATGAGTAAGAAAGTTAACAATAGCTCAGTAGCTTCAGGGAAAATTCCTTTGGCTAATCCACCATTGAGTGAATCAATCCCCAATACATCCTCCATAGCCACGTTGCTCAGTTATCGATTACCTGAATAATGAAAAGTTTGGGCTTTCCAGCTAGACTTCTGCAGCAATCCCCTCGGAAAAAGCTTGTTAATTTTCTCAGGTCCACAGGTCCGTTTGTTCCAAAAATTATCCCTTCATCACCATGGCTTAGAAGCACGCAAACAAAGCTGCTCCTTTTGCTATGATCTTCTTTAGAAACTGGAAAAACATTTACAAATAAGAAAACAACACAACTCTATTCAACCATCTCATACATGCTATCTAAAATAATAAAAGTGTAATATGCTAATTAGACCAGCTAGCGAAACGACCTTGCGGATGACCTTTAGGATGAAGCCGGGGGCTGTGAGGTCTGAGCCCCTTGCATGAATTTCGTGCATCGGGCCTCTAGTGTGCGAATAAGATGAAGGAACTGAGAACAGAACTAAGAGCTCATCCGAACCCAACTAGGGGCACAGATAACTCTGATCTTGCCTAAATAAGATACGTAGAGTTGGATTATGCACCGTCTAGTACTACAATTCTTCTGTTTTATTATTATATGTACATAATAAAATTGAACAATGAAATTGTCCTTGGAGAAAACTGGACGATGAAGGCGTTCCTTTATTAATTATTTCTTACCGCTGCACATCAGTGCCACAATCTCCTCGCAGGTGAGATCATTTTTGTTCCTGACTTCGTATTTCAAGTTCGTGAACGTTTCCCTGAGGTTTGCTGCATCCACATCTGTGCCCGACCGAGATGCCATTCCTTGGAACGGAAAGCATTACTTTTATTTGGATTTTTTCTTTCTTTTTTTTTGTAATTTCAGTTACCACATCTTTTCTTTTTATCTTTTTTAAAAATATATATTTTATTGATTTTTTACAGAGAGGAGGAGAGAGAGATAGTTAGAAACATTGATGAGAGAGAAACATCGATCAGCTGCCTCCTGCACACCTCCTAGTGGGAATGTGCCCGCAATCAGGGTACACACCTTTGAATGGAGTCAAACCTGGGACCTTTCAGTCTGCAGGCTGATGCTCTATCCACTGAGCCAAACCAGTTAGGGCTTTATTTGGATTTTTTAAAAAAGATTAACTGCTCTGTGACGAAATGAACTTTTCAATGATTCACACAATTGACAATAATTCACACATTCCACAATAAATCCAATTATTCTTATCACAGTGACACAAAGTCTCTTTAATTTCTGAGCATCTGAGATGCTGCCTATGTGAGCTTTCAGTGTGCCATAGTGTAAGAAGACACCACTGTGCTATAGTCACCAGATGTCTTTCATAGCTGCTAGACAGCACGACAGAAACAACTAAGTGCCTAAGGGCGATTTGGTTACATACATTACGACTCATTTATATAATGGAATACTGTGTTGCCATTAAAATTACTGTAGACAAAATCTTGCCGTGGGTAATGGTCATTCCTTAAAAAAGACTAAAGAATAATAAATAATTTTTTAAAAATATATTTATTTGTTAATCCTTGCCCCAGGATACCTTTTCATTGATCGTTAGGCAGAGAAAAAGAGATAGGAAAGACAGACAGAGGGAAACACATCTATTGGTTGCTTCCTGCACTAGCCCCAACCAGGGCCTGGGCCAGGGAGGAGCCTGCAACCCAGGTACATGCCCTTGACCGGACTTGAACCCAGAACCTTTTGGTCCGCAGGCTGATACTCTGTCCACTGAGCCAAACCAGCTAGGGCAGTTAATAATTTTTTAAAGAAAAAAGGTATATGTATGTATCTAACAATACATACATCTCACACACTGAGAGGAACTGTATTTCTTTGATTTTATGATCCCCTCAGTTTTAATATACATCTCTGCTTTCACAATGTCTTTTTAAGAAAGAAAAAAACAAAAACACCGATCACTAACATTTAATACTATTTACCGGCATCCTGCTCTGGTCAATCAATCTCCTTTAATTAATCCTTCCACCCACCGAGAGACAGTCACTGACTGGCTTCATCTGTCCGGACGTAGGACATGAGCACACAGGAGCTCGGGGACTTTCCGCAGCAGCAAAGCCGGTGTGAGGCCTCGACCCAGGATCCCGGCTTTCATCACACCTTTGTAGCTCCTTCCCCGTAAACGTACAGTCTCATTGTACCGGGCACTCAGATTGAATTGTACCAGGCACTCAGATTAAAAATGCTAAAGTGGCCGAAACCGGCTTGGCTCAGTGGATAGAGCGTCGGCCTGTGGACTGAGAGGTCCCAGGTTCGACTCCGGTCAAGGGCATATACTTTGGATGCAGGCACATCCCCAGTAGGGGACGTGCAAGAGGCAGCTGATTGATGTCTTTCTCTCATTGATGTTTCTATCCCTTTCCCTTCCTCTCTGTAAATAAATCAATAAAATATATTAAAAAAAAATAAAAATAAATGCTTAAGTGTTGGGGGAACACACCCTAGGACTGAGTACATTTAAGACGCATGAAAGGAAAAAAGAAGGTCTTTATTATTTATGAGTATGTAGTGTAATTATGAGTGATTTTAACTTTTCTCTTTGGCTAATCTGAAATTTCTATTATGGGCATATATTATTTTTATAGTTTCCAAGGGGCTTTTTAAAAAATGTTTAGAGAGGAAGGGAGAGGGAGAGAGAAATATCGACGTGAAAGTGAAGCAATGTGCTGGCTCCTGCACGCCCCCTACCAGGGATGAGGCGGGTTCCAGAGCACGTGCCCTGCCCGGGAATCAAACCCGCAACTTTTCCGTGCCAGGGGCAATGCCCAACCTACTGAGCCACACTGGCCAGGGCTGATTTCTCCAAGGTGTTACCATTGGAAAGGCTGAGGACACGCGCTGTGTGACAAGGTGACTGAATTCTGGTCCTGGTGTGAGGGCACTCAGTGGTAGAAGAGAAACATCAAAGCAGAAAAGAAGCTCCCTCTAACATTTATTTTTATAGTTTCCAAGGGGGCTTTTTAAAAATTTTAAAAACATGGCACCTCAATTTATAGCCGATCAAGGCAGTAAATATGGTGCCATTCAGGTTTAGCCATCTATTTTCAACTGATCTCTCCTCACTTCTATAGCAAACCTCCTATCAAATCCCGCTTCTCTTTCCAGTGGCTTCTTGCCACTTTAACCACCACTCTGCATCTGCTGCCTCTAGTGTCTTTGAATAAAAATTCAAATATGATTTAATATGCCAATTCAAAGAATTGTCAGAGCATCAATTTACAGATGAAAAAAAGTCAAAAAATAGCTAAGATGTTCATTCTTTTTTTTTAATATATATATATATACATATATATATTTTAGTGATTTTTTAGAGAGGAAGGAAGAAGGACAGAAAGTCAGAAACATCGATGAGAGAGAGACACACATCAATCAGCCGCCTCCTATATGCCCCCTACTGGGGATGTGCCCGTAACCAAGGTACATGCCCTTGACCAGAATCGAACCTGAGACCTCTCAGTCCGCAGGCCAACGCTCTATCCACTGAGCCAAACCGGTTTCGGCTAAAATGTTCATTCTTATGGTCAATTTTGCAAATCAAGTGAATGTTTAGGGTGTGGAATATTATATATGTCATTAAACTATCAGATACTAAAATTATATGGCACCATAAAAATGCTTATAATACATTAAGTGGAACAAGCAAAGATACAATGTTGCTTGCATATTATGAATAAAATCCATCTTTGAAAGAAACTATCAAGGAAAAAAAAGCAAGCAATACATCACGATGTTAATTAGCTTTTTAGGATTGTGAGCAATTTTGTTTTTTTACAACTTACTGTCATAATCTTCTAAAAAAACCCTGAAAGGTATTCTTAGATTCACACTGTACACACAGAGGCCGAGAAGGGGTCTTGGTGATCATGCCACGTGAACCTAACAGGCGTTTCAGTACCGTGCTGGAGGCGGAAAACAGGGAAGACCAGTTTAGGGGGTGGGGAGGAGGTGAAGATGGCGAGCTTAAAGCACAAGTTTTTAAAACGCCGGGAAGGAGACATCCACATGTACGAGGAAGCAGGACAAGAGAAAGGTCTCATTGAGATGGGGCGTCTGTCATCTTCGCAGGGAAGAGGAAAAAGTCAACGGGCCCATGAAGACACAGGAAGTGGAGAAACAGGGCGTTGCCTCAGAGCTGGCTGGGGTCAGGCGCCAAGGCCGAGGGCAGTTCTGCCACTCAGTTACCTGTGGGCCTCTGTGCAGGGAGCTCAACCTTCAGCACCTAAGAGTGGTTGCTGTAAAATCAGATGAGACAATACTCTGAGGCACCCTGCAGTTCCTGGAAAGAACACTACTCCCTACTGTTTGCTGTGATCCTCTCAGCAGCACAAAAGAGGGGGCAGATGGATAAAGCAGCGAGGGTTACAGAAGTCAGGGCAGAGAGGCCGACATTCAGCTACGAGGGTGGGTGTTGGAAAAGGGAGAGATTGTGATGATGGCAGAAGATCAGCTACAGAGGAGTTCACCTGTGTTATAGAGCCTGTAACATCTTACGGTATCTCCACTTCATGGCTATTCTGTGTCAACTATGTATATAAAAGCCTCAGCGACTATTACACCCAGACGACCAGAATGACTGACCGGTAGTTATGACATGCCCTGACCCAGACCTTGCTGCTGGGGCCCCGACAGCCCCAAATCTGGTTCACCTGCACCCTCAACCCAAACAGGAGGGAGGAGGGAGCCCGATTCCTCAGGGAATCAGCCAACCTCTCTCGGCTCCTCCCCCGCAGGTGGCCGTGCCCCCACCCGTGCACAAATTTGTGCACCAGGCCTCTAGTAGTGTAATAACACCAATATACCTTTTATATTATACCAAATATAAATGGTACAGATATTTGAATAAATATTAAAAAAAAATTAGGCCATGATACATACCAGTGCTTTTGTGGAAGTTCTTATTATTGATGATTATACATAAGCCCATTTCGGGATAATCCATTTTGTAGGTATTGTCCAAGGATATTCCTGAGTCCATTGATTTGCTGCCATGGAAGGGCTTTCTGTTTAGAAATCAAACAACAGTTTACGAAGAGGCTGTTCTCATCGATACAACTGTATCGCCGTAAGAGCAGTGAGCGTGCGTAGCATCCCGTTCCCAGAGGAGGAAATGACCACCACGAGGCTAAGGGAGGTGTCGAAGGTCACGCAGATGCCGTGTGGGCGCCACGGCTGAAGGTATGTGTTGGCCTTCAGAGTGCAGGCTTTTAACCCCTGTACTCTGCTTTCCTCTAAATCAGCGAACGACCCTTTCACAGGGGTCTCCTAAGACCATTGGAAAACACCTATTTCCCATGGTCTTAGGAACCAACACACCGCTCCTCGGTGTAGCAAAGTGTAGCCATGTAGTTTACTGTTGTCCTAGGAAGACTGTTGCCCATGCTACACCGCGATTCAAGACAACATTTCATTTATTTGTAATTAGAAATAAATATTTCACAATATATAACTACATATTGTTTTTGTGATTAATCCCTCTGCTTTAATTATGTTCAATTTGTAACTATGAAAATACATCCTGCCTATCAGATATTTACATGACAGTTCATAACAGTAGCAAAATGACAGTGATGAAGTAGCCAAGGAAATAATTTTATGGTTGGGGGTCACCACCACATGAGGAGCTGTCTTAAAGGGTCTCGGCCTTAGGAAGGTTGAGAACCACTGCTCTAAATGTTA
Organism: Lasiurus borealis; assembly: GCA_004026805.1. Lineage (NCBI taxonomy): Eukaryota > Metazoa > Chordata > Mammalia > Chiroptera > Vespertilionidae > Lasiurus > Lasiurus borealis. Next base: position 31,743 of record PVJN01017152.1, read on the forward strand.
CTAAAATTCCATCAAGCACATTTTTCACTTTAAAAATTTTTTGTAGCTTTGTGAAATAGTTTATCTTTCAAGGTGAGAGTCAGATGTTACGAATCACCCTGAGATGATAGGAAACCAACAAAAAGCAGATATGACTCAAAGCACAATACGTATCACAATTCCTAAATTGTTCCTTAAAACCTATGAGCGGAAAAATTAAAAAATGTGTTAATACACAGAATCACCACTGTACACATCATGAAAAATACTCATATCAAGGCCACTTATCCAAAAACCTCTATTATCCACACCAGGGCAGGTCAGCTTTTCCTCAAAAGGGCCAAATACAAAGCATTGTAGGCCCGCAGGCCACAGAGTGTATGTCTCAGTTACTCCACTCTGCCGGTGAAAGTGGCCCAGGGCAGTATTTAAACAATCGGGTGTGGTTATGTTCCAGTAAAACTTGACCGAGAGAGTACAAGCATGAGAGAATGCAAGCATGACGCCTAGTTTAGAGCAGGAATCAGGAAACAACACTTCTGGGGACAAACATCGGTATCTACAGTCTCTGCACGTGGCACTTTATCGGAAAGCACTGCACACTACACACAGCCCTAAAACGTGGGTGGGAAAAGATTACCACAGTAAGTTATAGGTTAAGGAAGTCAATGTCAGAAACAAAGGATTATAATTTGACTAAAGGTGCAGATGGTGCACTTTACAGATAAGGAAGTTCAAACTCTGAAAGCTGAGTGCCGGGTGGAAGGTCACCCAGATAATGGGTCCCTGGATTAATTCCTCACCACCTCCTGCTGCCCCTGAGGGCACGTGCTCCTCCACAGGCAATAATAAAACAGCCAGCCTGGGCCGAAACCGGTGTGGCTCAGTGGATGGAGCGTCGGCCTGCGGACTGAAAGGTCCCAGGTTCGATTCTGGTCAAGGGCATGTACCTTGGTTGTGGGCACATCCCCAGTGGGGGGGCATGTGGGAGGCAGCTGATCGATGTCTCTCTCTCATCGATGTTCCTGACTTCCTATCCCTCTCCCTTCCTCTTTGTAAAAAATCAATAATATTAAAAAAAAAATAAAAATAGCCAGACTGGTAGGGGACAGACACACTGATGAACAGCAGAGACTCAGAAAGCTTAGCACCATGATGATAGCACACCACAGGATCAAAACTGACCTACATCTATTTTGGGCTCACTTACCAGTTGCTATTAAATGATGTTCTGGTATGATATAAAAAGACAGGAAAACGTGTAAATCATTTGGAATGGGTTTAAAAAGAAATGAAAATCCTCTAAAATGAGGCTCACATTTCAAAGTTTAATTTCTAGGAATATTCTTTTACCACCAAACAATCACAGCTAAATCCTTATGGGCAACCTGTTAATAGCATTGCTGTGATACTACTGTTTAGTGCTAGAATTAGTCTGTAATTCCCTGCTTGGTCCAGAATAATAATAATGCTGGGTCCCAGAAGTAAACTCTTAGAATGAAAAGTGCCACAGGAGATCCCAGACAGATAATAAAGACATGAATGAAGAGTGTTTGAGCTTTAGCTCTTTCCTTTCTCTGTCTGCTGGTTATTGGAAGCATTAACACACAGAATATCCCAAACAGAGACAATGAGAAAGGGTAAAAGAGAATCTTATAACCAGGCAATTTCTCTTCAGACTGAGAAGTGGCATTTCATTTTAGCCTTAAAACTCATAAATAAACAGGAGGCCCAAACACCCCTCCCCCCCAACACGCACCCTTTCTCCCTGCAGAGCAGGGCGGGGAGGGCCAGGAGCCTGTGAGTCCTGCCTCTCCCTGAGGTCCCTCTGCTTCTGGACGGGGCTTCCCGGCAGAGCAGGGGCACAGCAATGGATCTGATCTTGCCCTCAGTGTTACCCACAGTTCCGGGAGATCTTAGGGGGATAGGGTAAGATGCGCAAAGCCGCACAGCTGTGGAGGCAGAAAGCCAAGCGGGTCTCTCTGGCTTGGCGCCCCCCCATCCTCCTCCTGCTCCCCACTCCTCGGAATTTGCTGCATCACAACCGTCCTTCTCTCATTATATGGATCCCGTGGCAGTACTCACATGTCCGAATTCTTGATGGACTTTGAATCCACTGAGTTTTCAGTGTTCTCCATGGATACGTTCATGAACTAGGATACAAAGAAAATAGAAATTAGTCCAAGTCAGTCCCTATACGATCACTGCCTTATATTCATTCATTATTCCAAAGATTATCTCTCAGTCCCTATGCAATCACTGCCTTATATTCATTCATTATTCCAAAGATTATTTCTCAGTCCCTATACAGTCACTGCCTTATAGTCATTATTCCAAAGATTATTTCTCTCAGTTACTATGCGGTCACTGCCTTATATTCATTCATTATTCCAAAGGTTATTTATTTCTCTCAGTTCCTATATGATCACTGCCTTATAGTCATTATTCCAAAGGTTATTTATTTCTCTCAGTTCCTATATGATCACTGCCTTATAGTCATTATTCCAAAGGTTATTTATTTCTCTCAGTTCCTATATGATCACTGCCTTATAGTCATTATTCCAAAGGTTATTTATTTCTCTCAGTTCCTATACGGTCACTGCCTTATATTCATTCATTATTCCAAAGATCATTTCTCTCAGTCCCTATACGATCACTGCCTTATATTCATTCATTATTCCAAAGATTATTTCTCTCAGTCCCTATGCGATCACTGCCTTATAGTCATTATTCCAAAGATTATTCTCTCAGTCCCTATCCGATCACTGCCTTATAGTCATTATTCCAAAGATGATTTCTCTGAGTTAATGCACAACACGGACATTTCCACACCAGATTGCCACGCCTCCCTCTGCGAGTCAAACCTGAGAACCACCCTTTGTAAAGGTGCGTGTAAAGCAGCCCATTCCTCTCTCATGTCTTTTCCTTTTTTAACTGAGGAAGAATAGTTAGTTTCACACTGAGACCCAAAGGACAGAAGGTTCCCGGCAGGGGCTGTCCTTGCTGGGGAGGGACCAGCGAGCACAAAGGTCCCGCCAGGGCCTGGTGGGTTCACCATCAGGAAGGCAGTGTAGACGGGGCGCGGTAGAGGGAGGGCAGGTGAAGGAAGATTGAGCGGGAAAGGCAAGATCACCCAGGACTTTCGGAGCCCGGGGTGGCCCCCATTCTGTCCTAGCTGCAAGGGGACATCACGGAGTGTTCTCGGCACGGGAGAGACTGCGTGCCTTCCAAAGACCCCTGGCTGCGGGGCAGAGGCTCCCAGGCCGGTGAAAAGCCTTCGGGATAGTTCCGGCCAGGGGTGAGGGGCGTTTGAACTGGGGGTGGACAGTGGATAAAGGTGGTTAAGAGGCTGGGAGACTCAGGGACAGGTCAGGGCTGGAGAGATACGGAGGACGCTGGCACTTAGAGGGTTCCCAGAGGTAGTGCTGGTCGGTGGGGGCGGAACCAGGTGAATGTGGGGTACCAGAGCACGTGGAAGTCTTTCAAGGAGGGTGGGGCTGCTTCAGAGCTTGCTAAGACAGTGGTTCTCAACCTTCCTAAGGCCGCGACCCCTTAATACAGTTCCTCATGGGGGTGACCCCCAACCATGAAATTATTTTCGTTGCTCCTTCATAACTGTAATTTTGCTCCCGTTAATGAGTCGTAATGTAAACATCTGTATTTTCTGATGGTCTTAGGCCACCCCTGTGAAAGGGTCGTTTGACCCCCACAGGGGTCGCGACCCACAGGTTGAGAACCGCTGTGCTAAGAGGTCAGTTCAGAAGAGGTCAGCAGATTACTGGCTTCAAGTCATGCGTGCAGTGGGGGGTTGGTAGGAAAAACTGGCCGAGACTCGGAAACGGGCAAAGGAAATGACTAGATGGGACTTCAGGGCAGTGCTGGGCGCTGCCTGCAGGAATCTCAGGGGCTGTCTGGCCTCCTAGGGTGTCCCGTCTCTCCTTTCTGATCTCAGAGAGGAGATGGACAGTTTGGTTTCAGGAAAGTAGTTGGCGGCTCAAATAAAATAACAACACGAATGCTTTCAGAAGAGGATTTAAAAGTGAGTCTAGCTGGAACCGGTTTGGCTCAGTGGATAGAGCATCGGCCTGCAGACTGAAAGGTCAAGGGCATATACCTTGGTTGCGGGCCCATCCCCAGTAGGTGGTGTGCAGGAGGCAGCTGATCGATGTCTTTCTCTCATCGATGTTTCTAACTCTCTACCCCTCTCCCTTTCTTTCTGTAAAAAATCAATAAAATACATTTAAAAAAAAAGCGAGTCTAATTATTTGAGAAGGATTTCTCAGGAACAAACACTCTTATATACTTTGTCCCTTCGTTATTAGTATCTGAGCGATATATAGGGCAACAGTATCAGTGGGCCTTCATACACCATGCAAAGATTAGGTACCGGTAAATAAAAGCCTCGTTGCATCAGACAGATGCGCATTTGCTCTCTCACGGTCGCCATCTGCTTTTCCCACCCGAAGGCACCAGCCGCTCTCCTGGGAGCCGGCCCTCCGCCTGCGGGAGGTGGTGTGAGCCTGGGCATTACCTCACCGCCATTAGCTAATGCCGGGCTGCGGGCACGCGGGGCCGGGCTGGTGAGCTCATCTCGGGAGGACAAAAAACTACCCCCACGGGAAAACCTGATGCCCTCGACACTCACAGGGGTTTAAGTTCTTAGCACGTTTTCAGCTGACAAAACATAGACAGGGAACTATACGAGAGGGGTTTTAAAAACATGTCCTGGCACAGCACTGACTGAGCACTATTCGTTGCTGCCTGCGCGTAATTATTTCCATCAGTTCAGGATATGGATGGTGTGAGGTTCTAAGAAGTTCTAAGTCCGTCCACCAATTGAAAGGAGACGACTGGAAATCGGGTCTTAGAATCTCAATCTCCTCTAAGTCCCTATATCCTTTCAGCACTTGGCACTAAAGCCACCAGCGTCAGATCTCCAAACACCAGTGCAATAAGAAGAAAAGCAGAATCTACAGGGTTAAGGCAGAGGAATAAAAGTTAAAAAAATTTTTTTTTTTTGGTAAAATTGAAATTTTGACTTGAAATTATGAAGTAGTAAGATTTGGAGGGGGAAAAAAGAAACCCTGGTATGAAAATGAGTAGTTAGAAAGTGTGCCAACGGCAAAGGTTTCAAAATGAGACACTGAATCGGTATAACCAGCCTGAGAGATGCCTCCTCAGCTAACGTGTCACCCACAGAGGCTGTTCCGGTGCCTGGTCTCTGCCCTAACGGCCTTTCCATCTCAAAATGACACAGGAGCACTAACGCTGCTCACCTCTGAGTCACCTCCAGGAATACGGATCTCTTAAAAGTGATAATGTTTACCCTAACAGCCAGCCAAAAAAATAAAAAAACCATCCAAAAACCACAATGCCTGTGTCACTTGTGTGCTGGGAAGCAAGTGTAACCCGGTAACAGCTCCTCTGTAGCAGGCTCGTCCCGGCCAGCCTGCGGGAAGAGGCACAGTTCCAAACGGATTATTTATTTCCGAATATCGGGTCAGTCCTTCCAGCCAGGCTGAGGCACGGTGATTCCACGTCACAGTTCACCCACTGATGCTTAGAGCAATTACGCAACCAGGATGCAAACCAGGGTCTGTCTATGGCGAGGGTCAGACTCCCGATGGTTCGCACAACACAGCTTAGTCACACACGGGAAGGGTAATACGATCGATATTTCCAGGTAAAGAAACAAAAATCCCTACCGAGAAGCTCCAATCAAGAGGAGACAGAGGCATAAGGTACAGGGAAGAAATGGATGCAGAGATGCGGAAATGGTATGCAGCAGCCGGGTGGTGTGGGTCAGTGGTTAAGCGTCGACCTAAGAACCAAGAGGGAATTTGGAGGGAGAAAACAAAACCCTCCAAATATTAAAATGAATAGTTAGCCCTGGCCGGTTTGGCTCAGTGGATAGAGCATTGGCCTGTGGACTGAAGGGTTCTGGTCGGGGGCATGTATGTACCTTGGTTGCAGACACCCCCCCCCCCCCCCCACTGAGGGAGGGAGCGTGCAGGAGGCAGCTGATTGATGTTTCTCTCTCATTGGTGTTTCTGACTCTCTGTCCCTCTCCCTTCAGAAATGTAAAATGAGTAGTTAGACTGCTTCCCGGTCAGGGCACCTGCCTAAGGTCCAGGCTTGACCTTCAGTAGGGGGCATGCAGGAGGCAGCTGATCAACGATTCTCTCTCCTCATTGATGTTTCTCTTCTCCCTCCTCCTTCCTCTCTGAAGTCAGTAAAAATGTACGTATTTAAAAGATAGTACATGGTAGGCTTAACTTTAATTAACAAGGAAAACAGAAGTGATGAGTTGGGTGCTTCCAAAGCATCTGGGTTACTTACTTCTAAAAGTAAAATAACCAATTCCATGTTAAGCAGCCAGTATAAGCCACGAAGACATGTTTTCAAATCTCGGTTTCTTTCTAGAGGCGCTTTCTGTACGAAGGACTTCTGGAAGAACATGAAAGATGCCAGGAGTGTTATTTATTACCTGCCAGGAGGGCAGAGTCTCAAAAGCTGTCACCGTTCCAGATTTAGTAAGTGAAACAGAAAGAACGTATTCTCCACAGAAGTCTGGATAAGATCTCTGCGATAATGACCGTGAGGTTCTGTTGAAATTGCTTCCCATCTGGTCTCTGAATTTCTGTAGGGACTTCTAAGAAGCACCAGAACTGGATATTGCCACTGGGCCTGCCAAAGTTGACCTTTTAATATTTATTTCATAATTATGGTAAAAGCATACCGCCGGCAAATAAAATTAAATACAGCAAAATTAAGTTTCAGTTGTGCCATACAAACAAAACCCCAAAAGACAGACTAGCGTGCTCCCCGCTTCAAAGCCACAACAAGCCTTGCTAGGGGTCTGTCATCCCCTCTTCTGAGGCCCTAAGGTAGTATTTTTTGGGGGACAAAGGGGGAATGGGAAAGTCCCTGCAGACTTAAATATGTTGTATGACATCCAGGCAGAGAGAAGGACCTCGGATACCTTTTATGAAATTCACAGATAACCTCTAAGGCCGCCTTCCTCCCTCTGAGAACCACTGCTCCGTAGAAGTAGAAGCTGATTCGGGTCTATAGCCACCTGCCTGCCAGCGCACGTTTGAAACTGAGAAGTCAGCCTCAGGAGTACTGATTCATTTGTCCTCTGATGATCTACTGAACACCAACTGTGTGCAGAGTTCTGTAGTAAATAAGCCCTCAGAGTATCGAGTAGAGGGAGAGACCAAGATCTATCCCCATGTGGGACTTTGCTCACTGGTATTCCACTGTGGCCCAACAAGGCAGAGGCCAGACAAGGTCAAGTTTGCGTCAGCTAAGGCCATCTTATTCCGCCCTAATTCAGAAGCTCTACTGGCCATTGGAAGGCAAGGACAAAATAGGCGGAGAAATAACTGTACATGGAGATTTACAAAGCACTGTCAGAGATACTGTACCGCCTTTTATACTCACAGCCAGCTCCTGAGCGTGTCTGTTACTTACGCCTCATTTGTGGATGAGCTGGGCAAGTGCAGCCCTTGGGATGTGGCCTCAGGTCCTCTGACTACAGACGACCTATCCCTAGCCCATGACATTCATGTTTGTTAAATGTGTGCAAAACAGTATGGAACAGTCTAAGAATTCACACGTTTCCCAGCTCCACAAACACGAGTCAGTGTTCCCATCTATGGAGCACAATTAAACAAATTTACTAACCGTAGGCAGCAGGATGGACTTAACGCCATTAACGAAAATAAAGACTGCTTTCTAGCATGAGACGGGGGACGAAGCAGTAAGAGATTGTGTTCAGTTAGGTTTGAAAGCAAAACAGCAAAGAAGCCCTGTTAATGTCTTGATCAGATAAGATATCAGTCTTTTAAAACCGCAGGAGGCAAGGCCTTCTTTTCGGGAGAGTGAAAGCAAACCTGATTTAATTGGGTGTGGAGTTTCACCTTTATGGCCAAACTCCAATATACTGTCCATTCGTCCATGAAAACACATTAAAACTTTCAACAGCCTTCTCTTGCAAAAGAGCAGCACCAGACCAAGGCTCCAACATCAGGCTGTGACAGGAATGATTTAAGCTTTCCAGTTCATTCCTGGAGATCATGTATGGTCAGCGCATTCAAACTGGCATACTGTGATGCAGGCCGGTCTAACCACCGTGCTGAGCACCTGTTAGTCTCACACACTCACACTGTCACAGCAACTCCCTATTTCACCTCTCCCATTCCTTTCTGACCCACATCTTTTCGTTTGCTACGTAATCCTGAAACGGTTTAGCTTTTCTGGAAAGGGCGCAATACTTAGGAAGCATAAATTGGCAGCGTGGGCAGTTCCAGGCTCTGAGTATGGGAAAAGAAAAAAAAAAACAGTAAACAAGCAACTGCAAAGGATATGACTTTTTTCTTAGGAAGTGACACTAGGAACACTTGAAAGTGTTTAGCGAGAAGAGAAACATACACAGGGGTTTCCTCGAGCAGATGTGATGCGATGGAGGGAGAGAGGGAATGCAGTGTGTCAGGCAGAGGACAAGTATGAAGACCCGCATGGCTGCCCTCGCCTGTTTAGCTCAGTGGATAGAGCCTCCGTCTATGGACAGAAGGGTCCCGGGGTTCAATTCCCCTGAAGGGCATACAGGCTGGATTCCCGGCCCCGGTTGGGGCTGTGGGCCGCAACCATCTGATGTGCCTCTCTGCCTCTTTCCCTCCTTTCCACTCTCTCTGAAAGTCAAGGGGAAAATATCCTCAGGTGAGGATTAACAAAAACACAGCAAACAAAGATTGGCCTGGCCCGGTGGACAGGGAAGAGGCCCTGCCTATAGGGAAAAAGATAAGGCGGGAGGGGACCCAGGAGCCAGCCTGGGCTGGGCTAGGAGACGGGGTTGATCATTCGGGCCACGGAACCGCTTTCTAGAGGTTTCTCTGGCAAAGAGCCCTCCCTCAGGCTGGGCTATCCAGAACAGGGGCCGGGGTGGGGAGGGCAGCCGGTATGGAAGTATGGAGACCTGTGACCGGGTGGGAGCCTAGACAGGGTGGCTTAAGTCCGGGATAGGAAGGAAGAAGTAGACACCCTCATCGAGGTTTCCAACTCTCCATCCCTCCCCCTTCTCTCTGTAAAAAAAAAAAAATCAATTAAAAAAATATATATTTTAAAGGAAGAAGTAGACACCCTCATCGAGGTTTCTAACTCTCCATCCCTCCCCCTTCTCTCTGTAAAAAAAAAAATCAATTAAAAAATATATATTTTATTTTATTTTATTTATTTATTTTTTTTGAAGTGAACATATGAAGATTTTATTGTCATATAATAAAACAAAATATGACGCTCTAGAACTGGATCACTTGACCCTTTCTCTTCTTATCTCCTCCCAGTTCAAAATGCTT
>PVJN01017153.1:0-41080 GCA_004026805.1 Lasiurus borealis
CCCTGCTGGTCTGCCCCCCCCCCACTACATTCTCTTGCAGGCCTGGGTCCCTCCACTTGCCCTCCACTTCAGGCCTGGTCCTCTCAACTGCCCTCCCCTGCTGGCCATCTTGTTTTCATGTGGGGGCAGCCATCTTTGACCACAAGGGGGCAGCCATCTTATGTGCTGGAGTGATGGCCAATTTGCATATTACTCTTTTATTAGATAGGATCTTTGACCCATTTTGTGTTAATTTTTATATAGGGGGACAAACAATAGTCATTTTATTTATTTTTTTTTTGCATGTGGCTTAATTTTCTCAGCCACATGTATTGAAAAGGCATTTTTTTTATCTACTGTATGTTTAGGCTTCTTTATAAAAATTATTTTATACATACACACACACACACACATATATATATATATATATATATATATATATATATATATGCATACATACATACACACACATACAGGTTTCTGGATTCTCAATTCTGTTCCATTCTGGTCTGTGTGTCTTCTTTGTTCCCAATAGCATGCTATTTTGATTGCTGTTGCTTTTTAGTAAATTTGAAGTCAGGGAGCATGATACCTTTGGCTTCATTCTTTTTTCTCAGGGTTAATTTGGCAAAATATATAACTTTTTAGATAAAAATTTATGTAACTTGCTTTTCCTAGGAAATTTCACTTACATTTATCAGCTAGTAATTATTTTCTGTCATAATAATAGCCACTTGTTTAAGTAGGCTTGCCCATAATCCTCTCTTAGTAATCCCATTACTGAATTGGTTAATGAAATGGAAGGGCAAATAATTGCTAGCCTACTCTTGGTCTGAAAGGAACCCATGATAAATATAAGGCATATATTTTAGGAAGGAGAATGAAGAAATGATTGAAGCTGGAAAACTAGTTAAGTGGAGGTAGGTTAAGTGGATATAGATCAAGAACTTCTCTACCACAGTGTAGTTTTATAAGAACATAAAAAGTAGTCACTGAAATGAGGTTTATATTTATATCAAGACCAGATTATAGAGGTTCCTAAATATAGGCTATTGAGTTTTTGTATTATATCAAGAAACCAGGAAAGATTTTTGATCAAGGAAGTGACACAGTAAAATTTTTGCTGCAATGATCTCATCAGGAAGCACTATACAAGTTGGAAAAAATAAGAAGTTATCATCAGTCTATCCATGCACAGGTCATCCAGAAGAAGAGATAGGAAGGCTGAAATATACTCCAGTAGAGGTACCAATTATGAAAGTGACTTAATTTGGAACCAAATCCACATATAGAGATAGATTATTCAAATCAAGCAGGAAAAAAATGTTTTGTCTAACTCAATAAAGAATCATTGTATAAATGAAAATACTAATATCTGATCAGTAATCAATTTCTTCAATGATACCAAATATGGCAACTCACTTACCTATTTATGCCACACCAAAAATGCATAAGCCTGCATTATATGTTCTTTAAACATTGCCTTTTCTCCAATTTTATAAAACAGTTATTCTGTGAAGTATACTTGTTCATTTTTTTTTCTTTACCCAATATAGCATCAGTACATCACAATTCCCTTTGTAATAGTTTGTTTTGCTCAAGTACAATGCAGTATTCTCTAATATTTAGTCAGATAGAATAATTCCTTTTACACTTGTAACAATTTAAAAAATGGTGCAGAGAATTGAAAAAAAAACACAACACTGTTATGCTTTTCTAGTGGTTTCAGGGGTGTCCCAAAAACAACTAGATACTGAAAATTGAAGGCATCCTATCAATATGCAGTTCATTCAACGAATTTAAATGGTTGAAGGTGTGGTATTGATACGCAGTTAACTAACTGAACACACAAGTGAGGATACAAGTTAAAAAACAAGTCAAGGTCAAGCAATAGAAAGCCTGGTGTCGGTTTACATCTTTGAGGCGTTCTGGAGCAAAAGCATATGCAGTTGGAATGTCCTATACGGGGCTGGGCTCCATAGTTTGAATTTAAAGACGTTTATCTTTTATTACAAATGCTTGTATCACCAGTTGCCTAAATTTTTTATGTCTGCTTAGTGGACTTTTCCCAGCAAACTAAATGTGCTATTTCCAAAGGAATTCATCTCAGTTGCCCGAGTAGAGATGTAGTGCTGAGTTCACACGAACACTCCAGGGGAGAAATGAAGGTGTAGGATGGGGAATGATTGCTCTTAAATTTCTGTTTACAGGAGTGTGTGCCAGTGGAAACAGAACCATCGCACCTTTGCCGCTTTGTTTCCTGTAAGGAGATGCAGCTCTGGCTGGTCCCTGTCGGTGTGACTGGTCGGAGCTGTCAAGATTTTGCCTGAACTGAATCATGCCCCCCGCGAGCCCTGTTTTGTAAGCAGAAGCCACTAATAAACGTGACCTTAATGGCTGATTTAGGTGCTTACAATGTGCCTGCATCCTCAATGGGCTGCGCTGTGAGCGTTCAGCTGTCACTAGCGGATCACCGAGTCAACATATCACTGGGGCATCTTTGGGGAACGCCAGCTCCACCTTCGCAGGCTCTGCCTCTGGGAGCCAGAGAGAGACTGACGCCTAGAGTGTGACTTAACAGAAAATCAAAAGGAAAAAGATATAGCTCAGCAAAGCCCAAGTCATTAGATTGTTTAAGAGATAGCACACCAATCTCAAGGAAATGAAAACACTAATAACTGATCGGTAATCAATTTCTTCAATGATACTGGCCAAATGTGACAACTCAATTATCTATTTATGCCACACCAAAAATGCATAAGCCTGCATTATATGCTCTTCAAACATTGCCTTTTCTCCAATTTTATAAAACTGGGTTATTCTGTGAAGTATATTTGTTCATGTTTTTTTTCTTTACCCAATATAGCATCGGTACATCATAACTCCCTTTGTTAATAGTTGGTTTTGCTCAAGTACAATGCAGCATTCTCTAATATTTAATAAGATAGGATTCCTTTTACACCTGTGACCATTAAAAAAATGGTGCGGGGCATTGAAAACTATTTAAAAATACTCATTGGGGAGTTATCCTTAAAACACACATCTTTGTCTCTATCAATTAGATGAATGAATAAATAAAATGTTAGGAGTCCATTTTCTTCTAGAAGCTTAAGTGACATGAACACGTTTCTCCTCTTTACTGATTGATTCCTTTGTGTTGTGTTGGGTTTGGGTTTGGATTTGGTCTCTTCTGAGATACCAGATCACACACATCTTAACTTTTGGCCTAAGAGCATTTGTGGACTTTGTCTTGTTAATATTTTCATTGCTTCAAATATACATATTTTTTAAGATTCATGTATAAGGCTTTGTGCTAAGCCCTCTGAGGTAGGGCTTACCAGAGAGATTCGTCTGAAATTTCATTCACCTGGAGGGCTCTGGGCTTGCATGAACGGAAACCCTCCATCACTCAGTTTTGTGTATGAAACATAATTCCCATGACTCCTGTTGGAACATGGGTGTGTAAAGAAACAGTGCTAGAGAACGTGATTCAAACTCCAATGTTTACTGACTGTTCCTAATCATAGAGTCTATTCATTTTCATGTGGAACATTATTGCTTTAATAATAGCAATTATTAATAAAGCCTGCTATTGAGTGACGCTGCACCAAGTCTTTTACACATTATTTTATACTTGAAATAATTCTCTCCCTCCCTCTCTGTTTCCCTTCCTTTCTAAATTTATATAACAGCATTTCCGCCAAGCCGTGAATGTTAAAAGAGAAGAAGGTTCTTACCTCTCCTACTCTTGAGAAGTTCTGAGAAAGATTCCTAGTTTATGACATTGAAGGGTATGATTTTGATTCGGGACTCACAGCCTAGTTCAGTTTTGTGCCTCTCTGCTTGCCATCACTTTAAAGCCCTCCCTCTCCAATCAGAGCTAATCTCCCAACCACCTGGGGAGCTAGTTAAACCCCGGATCACTAGGCCCCACCCCCAGATTTCTGACTCAATAGGGCTGCAGTGGTGTCTGAGAATCTGCATGTTCACAGGCTCCCAGGTGATGCTAATCCCGAAGAGCCACACAATGGGAATGCTGGCTTTACAGCCACAAAAACAGGTGAATGGATATGAGCGAGTCTCCCCGCTACCTGTTCTAATTCTTCTAAAGATGCCCTGTCTTGAAGCTGTAGATTTCATGATCTTGTCTGTTTTTGTAAGAGGATGCTGATATTTCTTAGGATAATAAAAAAATGTGGAGGCTACTCTTCTAGGGTTAAGAAATTCCTTTAACGTTTTATGAAACGTGTTTTAAAACTTTTTGATGAAGTGGGGGATTGAAAATTGTAAAGTCTGTGCTTTCTTTATATAGATATTAGTTTTTGTTATAGCTGTTTTCTTCTTTTAAATAAATTAAATAATATATCCTGATAATCATTTCAACTTAAAAGATGTCAAAACATACATTCTATTTTTTATTTATTTTTTTTTTTACAAATTATGGCATCAAGTTCAGGAGACAAAACAATGTCAAGCAAGACTAGTCCTGATGCAAAATCTTAAGTTCAAATCTCCATTCATGTTGAATGGGGGGAAGTAGTCTTGTGAGAAAGCACTGGAGGACAGATGTAATCCTGCTGGAAGTGGTAGAAATGTTACTGGCGGGGTGCTCTCTGTGTCTCCACCTGTTGCTGGCGGAAGTGAGCTTTTTGGGGTGCCACAGGAACCAGGATTTCCTGAGGCCCCCACGGAACAGAGAGGTATTGTGAAAGCTTTATTTCTATGGGGGTAAGCCCTTGAGTGTCCAAGTCCCATCTCCCTCTGTTCTACCTAGAGAAAGTCCTGTTTTTTCTTCATCAAAGCCCTTGCTCAGAGCCATATCTGTACAGTCCCACCCAGCACCTGGCTGGCTGAGCCTGCATTCCAGCCTGCAATTCCTCGTGTGTGGGGTCTGAATGGCCAAAGGCCATGTAGCTTCTAAGGCCACGTGGCAGGCTACTGCAGGTCACAGAGCAAGCGAGTGCAAGGAAACAGGAGCGAAGCAAGAACAAGAGAGCAAGAGAGCAAACTCCCTTGTCTAGGGCAGTGGTTGGCAAACTCATTAGTCAACAGAGCCAAATATCAACAGTGCGATTGAAATTTCTTTAGAGAGCCAAAATTTTTAAACTTAAACGGTATAGGTAGGTAAACTGTTATTAACTGAATGAGGGTACTCCTAAGCTGGCCTTTGCTAAAATCTTAAGGGGCCAAAGAGCCGCATGTGGCTGATGAGCCAGAGTTTGCTGACCTCTGGTGTTAAAGATTTTTAACTTTCCAAGATGTGATGCACCTGCAGTGGCTCCAACCCCTCCAGCAATTAACCTTCTTCCCAGGTTAGACTGGCAAACACACACCTTCCCTGATAGCGCCCTGGGTGTATCAAGGCTCATCTTTCTGGTGAAGCTACGCAGACGACCATACTTATAATGACTTCCCATCATCTTTCCTATTATTAACATTAACAAACTAGCTATTATGACAGTTCATAATTAAATGGGCTACCTTTTCATTAATTTGAAGGAAACATTTTTGAAATGGTAGCCATTTAATTTGCTGCACCACTGTTCATTATTAAACATCGAATAATTTTTAGAGATATGTCACTGTAAATTTGTCAAGGGAAAACAGTGTTGAGTGGTTCTCTTTAGAATTGTTATTAATTTTTGTTTAACACAAAACTTGAAAGTTAATATGCTTTTTGGTACATTTAATACAATATGATAATGCCTAAAGATAAATGTGTTTTATAGATGATTGTTCTTTGCAACATAAACAGTAGTAAGTGTTGTATTAATAATCAGGTCCAACATCTTGACCACTTAATGCTTTTATAATAATTAGGCTATAGTGTGTATGGGTATTAATGCTTTATAATTGTACAAAAGGTTATGTGCAGAATTAACTTAAGACTTTGGATTTTCTCTTGTGATAACAGAACTTAAAAAAATGAAAGTTTAGTTTTAAAGGCTATTAAATTTTCCCTGTTTTATTTCTATTCATTAAGAATTTTGTGGATTGAATTTTTACATTTAAATGGCTTTCATAAAATAAGTAATTTTATAAATTTGCAATTACATAATATATTTCTTGTTGTATATTTAGATAGATCATTTAAATATTATGAAACTAATCCTTTCATCTCTCCAGTGCTGAATTAATATTGCAAAGAAATTTTGGAGTTGTAGAGTTTTTATATTTTGCCTTGCCTATGATTTGTCTCCTCATACCTCCCTCAAGTCACTGGAAAAGCATGTACATTAAGTAGAAATTTAACCATTTTTTAACTGTTAGCTGTGTTTTGATTTTTCACTGCACAAGTTTCCTGTCCCACCCCCTCACCTGCATCTCCAAAATAAATTTGACATTTTAATAGGCAGTGATCTTACCATTTTAAGGGCTGTCTGGGATCATATGACTTTATGCATTATAGGAATATTTAATACAAATTAGAAAAGCACCATAACATTATTTGGTTAGTTTCTCATGAGGTCTTATGTGCACGGCAACTATGCTGGCCATATAGGTCAGACCCCTCCTTTAATTGTATCTGTTGTGGTACATCTGATATATGTAAGCTTTGTTTAATGATATAAAATATTTTATAAGATTGATTAGAAAACTGTAATTTCTAGAAAGGTGTCATAGAATCTAATCTCCAAGACATTACTGCAGAAAGTGATTTTTGAATCATTGTTCTCACTTTCCCTACATCCATGAAGATTTACTGAGCTAAAGTAAGTAGTGTATCTTTAAAAGCAACAGAAAAATGTAAAGAAAATGCAGAAGTTGAAAACAAAAACACATCTTGAAACCTTGTTTTGCGATGAAGAAGCCTGCACCATCAGTGGTGACCGGAGGCGATCAAGCCCATCTGTAGCCTGTGGATGACTTCTCGCCAGCAAACCACTCAAAGGTCCTGACATCTGTTCTCAATAGTTTCACTTTAGAGGACAGAGTATCAGCTAACATTCTGTAGTCTTATTAAGAAATGCAGCCAAAACCAGTTTGGCTCAGTGGATAGAGCGTCAGCCTGCAGACTGAAAGGTCCCAGGTTCAATTCCGGTCAAGGGCACGTATCTTGGTTGTGGGCACATCCCTAGTAGGGAGTGTGCAAGAGGCAGCTGATTGATGTTTCTCATCGATGTTTTTAACTCTCTGTCTCTCTCCCTTCCTTTCTGTAAAAAAAATTAATAAAATATATTTTAAAAAAGAAATGCATATGGTTTAAGTTTAACCATATAAGGTCAAGTGGAGTAAAGTTTACTTTTGACTAACATGGATTTGAACTGCACAAGTCAACTTTTATGCAGATTTTTTAAATTAAATGTTGTAAATGTGTTTTCTCTTCCTTATAATTTTCATAATGACATTTTTTCTCTAGCTTACTTTATTGTAAGAATACAGTATATACTATACATAATATACATAATATATAAAATCTGTGTTAAATGAATCTTGTTATCCTAAAGCTTCTGGTTAACAGTAGGCTATTAGGAGTTACGTTTTTGGAAGTAAAAAGTTACACATGGAGTTTCTACTGTGCAAGGCGTCTGTGCTCCCATCCCCCAGCCCTTACACCATTCCAGGATCAACTGTACTTTATCACTTTAAGGCAAAGTGTATGGACAGGCTGAATATTGTACAAAGTATTAAGGAGGGACATATCATCTGGGAAACTAGTAAGCAAATAAATGAGCATTTAGAGCAGTGGTTCTCAACCTTCCTAATGCCACGTCCCTTTAATGCAGTTCCTCATGTTAATTTTATGGTTGGGGGTCACCACAGCATGAGGAACTGCATTAAAGGGACGTGGCATTAGGAAGGTTGAGAACCACTGATTTAGAGGCTTTTAGGGAAGAAAAGGAAAAGAAAAAATGAGAGGAGCCAAAGGGTAAATGGAAAACTTCAGGTACATTGAAACCAGTTGTGGGATAAAGTGCATGGTGAGTCAGGTGAAATCACTGAACACCAGAGCGAGACTGGGCTGGTAAACTGAGTTTGAAGCTTGTACTGCAGCATTCAACATTCTGTAGTCTTATTAAGAAATGCATATGGGCCAAAACCGGTTTGGCTCAGTGGATAGAGATTCGGCCTGCGGGCTGAAAGGTCCCAGGTTCGATTCTGGTCAGGGGCATGTACCTTGGTTGAGGGCACATCCCCAGTAGGGGGCGTGTAGGGGGAGGCTGATAGATTTCATCGATGTTTCTAACTCTCTATCCTTCTCCCTTCCTCTCTGTGAAAAATCAATAAAAAATATTTAAAAAAAAGAAATGCATATGGTTTAAGTGTTCAGACATGAGGCGCTCAACTTCCTCTACTGAAACGGTCACCATGCCTCTCTGTGGCTTCACATTTACACCTTGTACCATTTTCCTTTAACAGTTCTTAAAGAAAGCATGTTTGGTGCTGAGTTCTTTCTGAAATAAAGAATGTCCGAAAAACTCTTTCTTTGACCTCCGTTTTTAAATATGTTTTTGTTTAGTGTAGTATTCTAGGTTGACTTTTTTTTCTTTTACTGGTTTAAAGATGTTGCTGTCATCCATATCTTTGTTACTCTGTACCTAACAAGTCTTTTCCCTACTTTTTAAAAAAAAAATATGTTCTCTTTTATCCGATTCTGATCAACTTGATTTTATCGCAACTTAGTGCAGTTTCCTTCCTGTTTCTTCTACTTGGGGAGGTTACTTGGAGTTGATGTAACTGTCCCACAGTTCACTGATGCCCTTTTCATTTTCAAAATACATCCTTTTTCCTCTCTGTTTGAATATGAATTGCTCTGTTGCTGTTTTCACATTCGCTCATCTTTCATCTGCAATGTTTAATCTGATATTTATCGCATCCTATGCATTTTTTTCAAATCAGATATTTTAGTTTCCATCTCTAGACATTTGACTTGAGTCTTTATATATCTTCCATGTCTCTACATAATGCCTGAGCATATGGAACACAATTGTCATCACTGTTTTAATGTCTTTGCCTACTGATTATAATAAATGTGTCAGTTCCAGGTCAATTTCAGCTTATTGCTTTTTCTACCCCTTATGGGCATATATTTCTTTTGTATGCGTATGTTCCTTTTATATTTTTGACCAGATGCCAGACAATGTAAAGTATTTTTGGCGATCTATTTTTGTAGTCCTTTGCATATTTTTTTTTTAACTTTGTCTGTGACAGTTAAGGTATTTAAAAACAGTTTCATCCTTTGGAGACTTGCCTTTGCGATTTATATGGCAAAATCAGAGGAGCGTTTACTCAGGACTAGTAATTCCCCAGTACTGAGGCAAGACCCTTCTGGTACTCTCTCCAGTGATTTGCAAATTGTGAGTTTTTCTAGTCTGGCTGGTAGAAACAGGCAGTGTACCAAGCTCTATGTACATGGAATCCAGGTATTTTTTCTTCTCATCTTTTAAGATGTTTCTTTATTTGCTTTGATAGTTTTTTAAAAAAACATGGGTTGTTCATTTTTCTGCTAAACCCTCGGAGGCCCCTCTGCAGATGTGGAGTTCTCTTTCTTGCAATTCTTCTCCCTGGATGCTCTCAGGTGAGGCCCGACTTATGAGGGTTTCTCTCACATCTCTCAGTGACCACAGTCTCTCATTCTCCCGTCTTGAAAAACATTGCTGCATACGTTTTGTCTATTGAGTTTCTTGATCCTTTTGTGTGTGTGTGTGTGTGTGTGTCTGTTTGTCTGTTTGCAGGTGGGTAAATCTGGTCCTTGTTACTCCGTTTTAGCCGGAAATAGAATTCCCTCAGTAAATTAACTCTTCACTTGAACTAAGAGTTAGTTTGTTTTGTTCTGATCATGATTAGTTCATATTTCTGACAGTATGTTGTAAGCATTAGCTTAATTACTTTGACTTGTAAAATTACTTGAGAAATGGATTAAATATTAACTAAGTATATCATTATTTAATGTGAGGTATGCATTGGAGATTTAGAAGATGATCATTACCAATTCTTAAGAATTGTTCATTTATCATGTTATTTTTTCCTTTCTCTTTTTCTGGACTGGAGGGAATGCTAGCCATATAGTTGCAATGTGTTAATATACTGAGTAATTTCCTGAACAATTTTATTGACTAAAATATAGTTGGACTCATGTATTTATTCCAGATTTCCGCTCTGGTCCTGTAAGCATATCATTAAAATTATCAGTATGTTAGAGCGATAGAAATTGAAGTGTATCTTTTCTAGTAAGCTTCTTACCATTTATACTGATTATAATTTGTAAAAGCAAATTTCATATCGAAAATCAAGGAAATTCACATACCATGCTTAATTGTGGAAATTTAACTTCTAACATTTTATCATAACTGATTAGGCAATCTGCCTCTTAAATTTAGACATAAATATGTAGCGATGAAAACCAATGACGAATGACAAATAACTGAACCACTATCCTTCCTTTTCTCTGTTTTACCTAAAAGTGATTAGCATTATCATTACGGAGAATTATTATTCACATGCCTTATATATGGTGTGTAAAATCAGGTACACTTGACATTGTGCTTTTTATTACATTAAAAAAATAAATAATAACAAAATATTTTCCTGGAAACCACAATTTAACAATAGTTGAAAATGGAAAGTCTTTAGTTTGGATTAAACTCTGAATGCTCCATCCTTGGCCATTCCTGTACATGTTTGTTTTTCAAGTTGAATTTCAGTTAAAAGAAATTGATCATTATGGCTTTGAGAAAGGCAGTGGCTTAGAGCAACATAAATTTATTCTCTCACTATTGGAGGTCAGAAGTATAAAATCAAAGTGTTGGCCGGGCTGTGCTCCTTCTTGCCTTCTCTCTGTAGGGTAATCTGTGTCCTGGCCACTCGCGGCCTCTAAGGACCACTTGCATTCCTTGACTTCTGGCCTTGTCCTCATCTTCAAAGACGGATATGCGTCCATTGTCAAAGGACCTCTTATGTCTTTGAATTTCTTGCCTTCCTTTTGAGGAGACCATTTTGACCCTGGTTTCCAAAGGGAGTATATTGAGTCTTCATATCACTGAAGCTGTATAAATATACTTAAAAGATGGCTGTCTACTCATAAGACACAAACAGGTCTTTGCATTTAGCTTTCTTGTGATGGGTTGACTCAATGACCTGCTAATGACAGCTGAATGCTAACAGCAGACCCCCTTCAGTTTGCCATTCCTCCTTGCTGGCCCATTGAGGATGCAGATAAGAAACATTTGGTATTGCATCTTTAACTCATCAACAGGCCAAGAGTTACCCAAGAATACAGCTTATTTTCTTCCCTCTCCCACATATTACATGAAAGGTTGTCAAGCACATGAGCCAACATTTGTGGGGTCACCTTGACATATGTTGAGAATTTTTATAAGACAGGTACTATACCAAATCTATTTAACACAGCACCGAGTACAAAGACTGTTATTTTGGCAGTTCTCATTAACTTTTTTAAAGTTTTGTAAAAGAAGCACAATCTTTATAGTATAGCAGGCATTGATGCTGCCAAAAGGTCAGACATTCTCCAACTTTAGAGTCTTTTTCTCTCTGAAATGTTCTGCCCTGATCGCTACATGACTGACTACTAGTAAATCCACTTTTCATCGCCAGTCACAATTTGTTGCTGTTGAAGCAGCATTTTACTGATGACTTTTTTGGTTTTCCATTTGTCTTTCGTTCAGTTGAGGTGGCACCTATTTTCCTTCCTTTAAAATCTCTCCCATTGCTTGTACACAATCAGAAATTGTTTGCTGAGCAACGTTTAATCTTTCTGCAAGTTGTTTTTGAGTTTGACAGGCATCTTCATCCAATAATGCTTGCAGTTTTTGGTCTTCAAACTTTTTCGGTTGACCTGGACATTCTTTGTCTTTCACATCGAAATCATCACTTGTAAAGCATTTAAACCAGCGTTCACAAGCATCTTGAGTTGGAGCATGTTCACCATAAGCTTCCTGAAGTATCCAGCAGCACTTTTCTTCAAAATAAAATAATGAATTAAAACCTTCCACAAATGCTCTTTTTGGGGGGCAGGAAATTCGACATTTTTAAGTGTAAAAATATCTATGACGTTAACACCTTCAGAAAATGTAACATATGAAGTTTTGAAGCTTGTTGTCAATACAAGAAAACAGTATATATATCAAATTGCATATATATCAACATATGTGTAACTCCATCTATTAAAAAATATCTGCATTATTAACTGATACAACTA
The DNA here is from genome assembly GCA_004026805.1 of Lasiurus borealis. NCBI lineage: Eukaryota > Metazoa > Chordata > Mammalia > Chiroptera > Vespertilionidae > Lasiurus > Lasiurus borealis. The sequence goes on from PVJN01017153.1 coordinate 12,140, forward strand.
GTTTGTGCAGAGAGGAAAGACTATGTGAAGACAGAGCAAGGAGCTAGTCATTTAAAGTCAAGCAGAGATTTCTCAGGAGAAATCAACCTGTTGGCCCTTTAATCTTGGACTTCCAGGCTCCAAAACCATGAGAAGATAAATATCTGGTGCTTACACCACCCAATCTGTGGGAATTAGTAATGGCAGCCCCAGCAGACTAAACCAGAGCCTTCACTACGTCTTTGATGGAAAGCCACAGTCTCCCTGTGACCACCCCGCACACCTTATCTAAAATGTTCTACACACCCAGGCACTTATATCCCATTCCCTGCTTTATTTTCCTTTTTTACACATGCAAAATGGTATGTAGGGCATTTCTTTACCTTGTTTATTGCCATTTCTTCTATAACGTGAGCTCCATGAGGAAAGAGATTTGTGACCTATTTGTTTTGTTTAATAATACTATCTCCCTGGAATGTAGAATAATATCTTGCACAGAGTAAGACCTCACCTATTTATTTACTTGGCTACATACATACAAAAATTAAGGGACTAATGAAGACAATCAAACACTAAGCAACTGAAACCCAAGCTATGAAAGTAGAAACCATCAGGTCCCCTTAACCTTTTATGCGCTACTGTTCAGAGATTCCCATTTTAGAGGGAAAGAGAGCAGATTTTTACAACATGGAGCGATGAGATGCATAGAGGAAGTAAGATTGGAAGGTAGCAGACATACTGAAGGGGGGCAGGTGCACACAGTATATAATGTGAGGGAAGGTCGGCATGGCTCCCCGGAGAAAGGCTTTCTAATAGGATGGAAACCTATACTGAAAAGGAAATGATTGGGTGTTGCCTTAAGGCCTTATGTTTCCGCTTTTATGTGCATTTCCCCTTTTTAACATATAAAAGAATAAAAGGCCATAAAAATCACTGATTTTTTTTTTTTAGGGAGTAGAAATGGAGGTAATAATCTGTGTTAGGTTTAGCATGCTCAATAATAGTTCAGATGCTTCTAACTCAGGAGGCATTTTTTGGCTTAGCTCTCTTACTGGATTTAAAAAAAATTATGGTGAAATATTCATCTTAATCTTTTAAGTACATTTTTCAGTGGTCTTAAATACAATCACATATTGGGCAATCATCACCAGAACGCTTTTCATCTTGCAAAACTGAAACTCCATACCCAATAAACACTAACTTCCCATTCCCTCCCTCCTCCAATCCTCATAACCACTATTCTACTTTGTCGCTATAAATTCTGTCTTTATAAATTTATACTCTAGGTAATTCATGTAAGTGAAATCACCCAGTATTTGTCTTTTTTGTGACTGGCTAATTTTAGTTTGCACAATATCCTCAAATTCATCCATGCTATAGAATGTGTCAGATTTCCTTCCTTCTAAGAATGAGTAATATTCCATTGTATATATGTACACATTCTGTTCACCCACTAGTTGTCAGCACACATTAGGTTGCTTCCACTTACTGGCTCTTATGAATAATGCTGCTATGAATGTGATTATATAAATATCTCTCTGAGGTCCTGCTTTCAATTATTTCAGGTATATACCCAAAAGTGGAATTGCTGGGTCAGATGATAATGGTATGGTATTTTTTTTTTAATATATTTTATTGATTTTTTACAGAGAGGAAGAGAGAGAGATAGAAAGTCAGAAACATCGATAAGAGAGAGACATTGATCAGCCACCTCCTGCATGCCCCACAGTGGAGATGTGCCCACAAGCAAAGTACATGCCCCCAACCAGAATCGAACCTGGGACATTTCAGTCCGCAAGCCAACACTCTATCCACTGAGCCAAACCGGTATTGGCAATGGTATTTTTTAATTTTTTGAAGAATTTTCAAACTGTCTTGCACAGTGGCAACACTATCTTACATTTTCACAAACACCATACATGCATTCCAGTCTCTCCACATTTTCATCAACACTTGTTATTTTCTGTTTTATTTAATTATTTGTTTGTTTGTTTATAATGGTAGCCATTATGGGTATGAGGTGGTACTGGCCATTTGATTTTGAATATCAATGGATGCAATTATCTGTTTTGTCTAAATTTCCATTCCCTGAATAAACTGTCTAAATTATGTTTCTTGTGTATTTCATGTTTACCATGGTGTTTCTTTGATAGGACCAAAAAGATGTAATAATAATAGTAAATACATGTAAAATTCCTTTGTTAAATTTACAGATAAATTTATTTTGAAGTGATTATTTTCTTTTTTTTCTTTTTCTTTTTATTTATTTTGTATTTTATTGATTTTTCACAGAGAGGAAGGAAAAGGGATAGAAAGCCAGAAACATCGATAAGAGAGACATCGATCAGCCACCTCTACACGCCCCCTACTGGGGATGTGCCAGCAACCAATATACATGCCCTTGACGGGAATCGAACCTGGGACCCTTCAGTCCCCAAGCCAATGCTCTATCCACTGAGCCAAACCGGTTTCGGCTGAAGTGATTATTTGCTATTATCAAAATTAGTTGGATGATTTTTCTAAAGACCCAATTTTTTATTTTACTTTGTTTGATGACTCTATGGATTTTCTAGCATTGTCCACCTCTGTTTTTTTTTTTCTAGAACAATATAAATTACCAGGTAGACTCATAATTGAAAAAAATATATAACCAAAGAAAAATTAAAAGTCAAACATTTTCTTTCTTCTATTCCCTAAGTATGAAATTCTATAAATATTAAGGAATAGTTAACTTTTCAGCTATTGAAATGTTTCAGAATATAGGGAAGCTACAAATATCCCTAATTCATTCTATAAGACTAGTAGGACGCTAAAACACAAAATAGACAAAAACACTGTAACCAAAAATATTACATAATAATCGTTTAAAAATTGAGGCTATTAGCAAACTCAAATAGCAGTATATAAACATAACTATTTAATATTAAATGAATCCATGATGCCTCATATATTAACTAAATATATTGATTATACTAATATAAGAGGAGAGGGTGGGGTATCGTCCATTGTTGAAAAAGCATATAATAACATTTTCTAGCACTTCACAATTAAATTCATAAACCCTGGAAATAGGGCTAATGATATCCATAAAAAAAACCACAAAGTATTTCCAACTTTAAATTTTTAAAAATGTTCTTTCAGAGACGATGAAATCATTAAAAATAGCAGTAGAATAATTACAACGCTAAGGGCACACATTTAGATGTCAGAAATAGGGCTATGCCCTTTGCTTGGATCACCTCATTTACTCCTCACCGTAACCCCGAGAGTTGAGGGTTATTATCGGCCTCAGTTGTGTAGGCTAAGAAACCTCGGCTCAGATAAATTAAATGACACTCCCAGAGTGACAGAAGTATTAATAGTTCATCAAACATAACATAGGAGCACCTTCCTCAAAATTAAGCGAGCTAGGGAATGAAGTTTCATTTCAGACCCGTTGGAATACCGCACCACTAATAGTGACAGAGAATGTTGTCCCTGCATTTTGTAATCGTTTTTGCGCTGGCACTCCCAATAAAAAGAGCTGGAGATGAGAATTCCTCTTACTCTTTGATGCCATCTGTGATCACATCAACAGGTGTTAATTGTTCTTTTGATAATATCAAACGTAATCCTACGGAGGCTAACAGCGGGAGAGTGGCCTTATACATTTTAGCATCGAAGTTCAACACATGAAAGCAGACCTGGTGCCCATTTCCACCTGCCAATAATATACTTTTAACTGCAATGAAGTGGTCCATTCCCTGAAGACATTCTAAGCATCTGCCTGAAGGACTAAATGAGTTAGGCCCCCTCTCAAATTGATTAGAACAGACAAATTAATTGAAAAGGACATTCATTGTCCAATTTCCTGGCGCAAATAAAACCCAACTTGTGAGATAACAGAGGCTTCTCTTCTGAGTAGGAGATAGAATTCCTGTTGGTTAAACATGGCACATGCCAATTAAGAGAAACAAAACAGATAATTGCATCCATTCAGTGCCTCTCTAGGCATTTGTAAGCAGTAGACATTTAACTTTCCCCTTTATGTTTTCTTGGAAGACAAGGGAAATCCACAGAGTAATCTGTCATTGTATTATTTTCTTAAGCTTTCATCAGATTTTATTTCCTTTTGGTAGATTGGTAAAAGCTTATTGAAAAAGGGAGTTTGGAAATCACAGTATGGAATTTGGCAATTTAACTTGAATTAAAAGTGATGCTTTTTATTTTTTATGCATATACTAGAGGCCTAGTGCACAAAATTCATTCAGGGGGGGGTGTGGTTCCTTTAGCCAGCCTGTACCCTCTCCAATATGGGACCCCTTGAGAGAGGTCCAACTGCCCATTTAGGTCTGTAAGACTGGGCCTAAAAGGGTAGTTGGTCATCCCTCTCAGAATCCAGCTGCTCCCCTGCCTGCCTTCCTGATTGCCCCTAACTGCTTCTTCCTGCCAGCCTGATCACCCTCTAATCACTCCCCTGCCAGCCTGATCGATGCCTAACTGTTCCCCTGCCAGCCTGTTTGCCTCTAACTATGCTCCCCTGTAGGACTGGTCACCCCTAACTGCCCTCCCCTGCTGGCCTGATCATTCACAACTGCCCTCCCTTGCAGGCCATCTTGTCCTGGCCATCATGTGTCCATTTGGGAGCAGGATCTTTGATTACATGGAGGCAGCCATCTTGTATATTGGAATGATGGTCAATCTGCATATTATCCTTTTATTAGATAGGATAGATGCCTATGTGTATAGAAAATATATGTAGCAAATTATAATCCAAATTACCTACATCCATACTTTGTGTTTTATATTAAATTAAGTTAACTGAATAAGTGACAGTAACATTTATTAGAAATAAATTGCTAAAAAGCTAAACTACCATTGTACCTTAGCAAATTGACCAGAAAGCTAATCATTTTGTTTTGTTAATCCCTTTTTTGATGTAAGAACCCCTAATAAGAATAGTTAAAGCACTAAGCTGAGAACAGAAGTGTGAAAACTAACATTATTTTCTAATTTGATAATATACATTATTTGAGGCTTATATTTACAATTAATGATTGAGAGAAATTTCCATATCTGTGTAACTTATTAGTTGTCCACATAGTAGTCCCCTAATTATGGTCCAATGAAAGTAGAGTGGAAAACTAGCAATATAATTTACCAGCATTGGTAGATTGGACTTTTTTCTTAAATCTTCTATTTATATAAAAGCGCCTGCAACAGACTGCATAAAGACCTGTTTGTTTGGTTGTATGCTAGGAAAGGAGGCTCACAAATAAGCCAAAACATTACTTAGGGAATGGGAAAGGTTCAAATGGTTTAAGAATAAGTTCAGGTAGACATTTCCCCATACTCCCAAATATATTCACAAAAATAAAGGTATATAAAATAATTATAACCATTGAATCTGTATGTATGTATTAGTATTAAGTTTAGAATTTTATCCTGTTGCATTTCCAACACTAGAAGTTAATATATGCATAACCATATTTGTGCTCACATACTTCTTCATGTGCCATACACACATGAGCTCCATCCTGGCACTCATGCCCACACATTCTCTCTTGTTACCCGACCCATTCTGACGGTGAGCTAAGATAGCAATAGTTGCATACATGCATTGGTGCTTTTTAAAAACACTTAGTTTGCATATAGGTCAAGACACATTCTTCTTTCTGCAATTAGTATATTTTACACATGTAAAAATTGGAATTTTTTCATAAATGTATTATCTTTTTTGCAGGATTTAAACTAAAGCACAGTGCACTTGATCAATTTCTTTAATTCCATTTGTTTCCAATGAATATTTGAATTTGCCCTATAATTTTAAAAATATTTTAAGTCTGCACAGTAGTCTTCATAAGTATAAATTACAGGAGGAAAAAAAACGTTGAGGGAAGAACTGTTAAGCAAAAATGAACCAATTCAAAATTGGATAATTGGGAAATTTTTCAAACTATCCAGATTGCAAAAGATGCTAAAATTCTGAGATTGACTGCTGGAAATGAGCTCTGGATATAAAACCAAAGATGTAGGCTGGACGACCATTGGCTAGTCCCACAAAGCAATTAAATGCTCAAAGTATTCTCTCACACAGAAGACTCTTAAAGAGATCAAGAATGTGACTCATAAATCCACCCAATCATCTCGGCAGAAGTCAGAAATAAAGATGTGATTTCCAGAAAAGATATGTGGAAGGCTCTCTTATCGAATGTTGAAAACCCTTGTGACACACACAGGAGACCCACAGACTTTGACAAGTGTTTGCCAGGAGAAACACTTCCAGCTTGGCCTAAAAGAGACAGAGGTAAGATAAAATGAAGAAAATAAAACTCCAAGTGGAGAGCATTAAATACAGAGGTACAGGACAGATGGCAGAACTAGTATGAAGAAGCCAGAGTCATGAGTTCAAAAGAAAGAGCTTTAAGCCGCGGAGGATTATTCCCAGGCCTTGAAATCTAATGGAGACCTCTGGGTAGGTTTCAAAATGGTTTGGGGACCAGTTACTCCTTTATTTCTTTAATATTCCCCTCTTTTGAATTGGGAAGGTGTATAACTGTTATTCTATGTCTGTCCCACCACTGTATTTTGGAAGCAGGTCATTTGTTTCCTAGTTTCACAGATGTATAGATGTCATAGGATGCATCACATTCAGACTGACTCATACCTAACTCAGATTATGGAGATGATGAAATGTGGAACATTTTAGCTTAAAACATTTAGATGAGATTTTAGACTTGAGGCAATGCTCTAAAGAGTTGAGACATTTGAGGATTGGAATTTTTTCCAATGGGACAAATATATTTTTGCATGGGAACTGAATGTGATTCTTTGTGACCCAGATGGTAGACTGAAATAGGGTGAATACATCCTAACCTCTTATATCTGTATCACTTTTTTTTAATTATAAAACTAGAGGCCCAGTGCATGAAATCCATGCACAGGGGATGTGTCTCTCATCCCAGCCTGCCATGCACCCTTTCCAATCTGGGACCCCTTGAGGGATGTCCGACAGTTGAACATCCCTCTCACAAACCAGGACTGCTGGTTCCCAACTGTTCACCTGCCTGCCTTCCTGATTGCCCCTAACAGCTTCTGGCTGCCAGCCTGATCAACCCCTAACCACTCCCCTGTCAGCCTGATTGATGCCTAACTGCTCCCCTGCTAACCTATTTCCCCTGACTGCCCTCCCTGCAGGCCTGGACACCCATAACTGTCCTCCCCTGCAGGCCTGGTCCCCCCCAACTGCTCTCCCCTTCAGGCCTGGGCTTCCCCACCAATTACCCTTCCCTGCAGGCTCAGTTGCCTCAAACTTTCCTTCTCTGCCAGACTGGTCACCACTAACTGCCCTCCCCTGCAGGCTTGATCACCACCAACTGCCCTCCCTTGCAGACCTGGTCTCTCCCAACTGTCCTCCCATGCTGGCCATCTTATAGTGGCCATCTTGTGTCCACATGGGGAGAGCTCTCTTGTGTGTTAGAGTGATGGTCAATTTGCATATTACTCTTTTATTAGATAGGACAGAGGCCTGCTGCATGGGTAGTGGCCAACTGGTTTGCCCTGAAGGGTGTCCCAGATTAGGGTGGGGGTTCACTTGGGGCATGGAGTGGTCTGTGCGAGGGGCCTGTGGTAGTTTTTTAGGCTGTCCATGCCCCCAGGTGATCCAAGCAGAGGCCCTGGTATCTGGGATTTATTTCTCTTCTACAATTGAACCTTTGTAGCACTAAGTAGAGCTAAGTCTTCTGATTGCTCTGCAGCTGCAGCCATTTTTCTTGGGATTTATTTATCTTCTATAATTGGAAATTTGTAGCCTTAACTGGAGGCCAGGGCTGGCCAGGGCTACGGAAACTAAGTTTCCTCCATTGCCAGGGAAACCCAAGCTTCCTGCTTGGTCCATGGCTGCAGCCATCTTGTTGGGTTAATTTGCATACTTGCTTCTGATTGGCTGGTGGGTATAGTACAGTGATGGTTAATTTGAATATGACTCTCTTATTGGGAAGGGACTTTGCAGATGTAATTAAATTAAGGATCTTGAAATAGATTATTCTGCTGAGAGAGCTGTGGGTCATTACTACATAAAACCGCCTCTGCTGTTTCATATTTCAGATTAGTATCCTTACTTCTCTCCCACTCATCCATTTCTAGAATACCGGTGCCCTTCCAACTGTGCATAAAATTAAGCATTCCACGGTTGCTTAGTAATCATGATATGGTTTGTTTGTTTATCTTTGGAATTGCATTGGGGGAGGTACTTTTACAATTATCTGTTCTCTGTAATTAATTTCCAGAGCATTAAATGTAATTAGCCCTCTGTGTGAAGTGTCAGTGCTATCACCTAAGCGGGGAAAGAGATTTGACTTTCCCGACTAGGGGAGAATTTTCTCTACCTCATTCTGTTAACTCATTGTGGAGGGAAACACTCAGGTTAGAAAGGAGAAAAGGAAGACTTTAGGAAACTAATCTTGCTCTTTCCTAAGCTCGCAATTGTTCCCTACAGCTTATGATACATCCTTGGAGGGCGAGCGCAGGATGCTGTTGTACAAAGAAAGCTAAGACCCAAATTTCCAGAAGGCCAGAGCAAGCCCTGGCTGGATGACTATTAACCGGAAGGGTCGGTTTATTTAGACCAGAGCACTGAGCAATTTCAGATGCACAATGACCACAGGCGCCTGAATGGGCTCAGAATGGCTTTGGCATTTTAAGACAGACTTTAGTAATTTCCACATGTAAACAACACAGTGAAATGTTACTGAAAAAGCAAGGTGAAAATTTTAATCAGCACGTTATTCTTTCCTCAAAAATGGACTGTGCCAAATCACACAGCTAAAGTACCACATATGTTGTCGGAATTTGTCAGGTGACATGTAAGCTATGTGGTGATCTTTTCATTATAATCGCTGAATGTGTGATTCTTAGAGGTGTCAGTCCACTGGAAGTGTACCTCATCTACTTTCTCTCCTACCAATGTATCAACATGTTAAAACATGTAATTAGAAGAGAAGAAAGCCTTAAGTAATGTACACATTTAAAGTCCACATTCTTCTGAGACCGATTTGGCTCAGTGGATAGAGTGTCGGCCTGCGAACTGAAAGGTCCCAGGTTCGATTCCGGTCAGGGGCATGTACCTTGCTTACGGGCTCATCTCCAGTAGGGGGTGTGCAGGAGGCAGCTGATCAATGTCTCTCACTCTCATCAATGTTTCTGACTTTCTGTCCCTCTCCCTTCCTCTCTGTGAAAAAATCAATAAAATATATTTTTAAAAATAAATAAAGTCCACATTCTTGCACCTAATAATGTAATTTATGCAACTCCTTGGTCCCACTGGTAAACAAATATTCTTCTAGTCCCAGGACCAGTTTCTTAAGTGTATGTCACCCGAATATTATATCTGTTTTAGAGAAATTTCAAATTCTAAGTCATTTGGAATATGCAGTGCACAAGTAACTAGTGAAATTGTTAACAGAATCTTATGGGGGAAAGAGAAATTATGTCAATTACCTTCCTGTTCCTTTGCTTTTATCTTCATCTAAATATGTTTCATTGTGTAAATCACAGTAGGCACAGAAGTAATAACAAATATTACAAAGTAAAAGGTGACATCTCTGTTTACATGCGCACTTCCTCCGTGATTGACTATAGATGCCATATCTTCAGCCTGGAAGGGGTTACGGACTGGAGTTCTGGATTGCAATTTACTAGATCTCTGTCCTGCAACCTGCTGGCTATCTGACTGCTGGCAAATTATTTAACTTCTATGCCCTCCGTTTCTTCAGTCATTGGCAAAATAGAAACCATAGAGGCCTACCTCCTAGAGTAGCGTGAGGATTCAGATAATGTGCACTGGCTGGTGCATAATAAGGCCTCAATAAATATTATCCAATAACAGATTTTCTTGCATGGCTCGTAAGTGACTTTGGAATATGTTAAACCTAGAGGTCACCTTGGAAAACACCCAGAAGAAGAGACACAAACCCAAATGTTTTCAAAGCCTGGATGAGTAACATATAAAGGAAAACAGCTAGGGTGCAAAGGGACTCTGGGCGACTGAAGTATGGTATAGAGGGCCTGGTCTACCTCAAATCCTCCCAACTCTCTCCTTTCCCCTCCCCCACAACCCTTACCCCCCTCTTTTATGGTGTGTAGAATAAACAGAACACATCAAAGAGCCACACTGGCCCGTGGCTACTGGGCGATGGCCCCAGGTTTCATTTCAACCCTCTCATCTTACAGAGCAGAAAGCAGAAAAGAGTGGCTTTACCCAAATTTGTATGCTTAGCTCACGGCAGGAGTTCCTATCACCTGACTCACCTGCAGGGTAATATTTTTCACTATGAATAAGCTCACTACTCTACATACACAATTTGTATTTTTAATTTTAAGGAAAACAATAACTTTATAGGCAGCATTTCTCTAAAGCCTTAAAGAACCACTGCTTACAGTTTCCTGGAGTCCTGACATCTCTCAGGGCCATTTGGCAGCGGTCTTGGTAAACCCAGCAGAAGCAAGTGGCTTTATTTGGAGCCTTTGTTTAATTAATAGATCACTTGCTCTATAGCATCTTGAATGTACTTAATGCATGGTATTCAACTTCGCTGAGTGAAACCTGTACCTAATATTCCTGTTTCTATCTGCTTTAAGCATTGAGGTCTTCTCTCTGCTCATAACTTTGCCACTAGGTGGAAACCTTTAAAAGATGATAGCTATTTCTTATTCTGCATGATCAAATTAAACTCTAACGTACAACGTAAGACATTTTAAAATTCTATGTCCACTGAATTTATTAAAAAGTAAGACCTCTAAAACACTCTGAAACAACAGGATATTTCATTCCATTTAAACCTAAATTATCTTTAAAAACATGTTTTTGAAAAGAGCCATTCAGAACATATACAAGCTAAACGTCTGAACTGAAGTTCAGTCCAAAAGCATTTGGAAAAGCCTCATCTCTGCCTTCATCCATGTTTCCATATGTTGCGTTATGCCTTCCTATCATTTCATTTTGCATATTCTCCCTCATGGTCTCATACAATAGTTAGCATATTGAAGCCACCCATGTCTGCTTGAGAGGTTCAGTAGGCACTTAACTCGATGTGTATGTGATTTAGGCCTCGGAACACTTGACTCTCCATCTCTCATGAAGTTGCCTTTTCACGCTCTGAGCTGGATGCAACCTTCGAAAAGCCAAAACAAGCGCCCTTGGCAGTGAGCACAGCTTTTACTGCCATCACTCGAGAGCGAAACTTCTGCTTGGCCCCATTACAATTCAAATAAAAATCTTTAAAGAATTCAAAACATATACACATTCTCAGGCGTGCATACCCATACACGCTAAACTGGAGGTTACTTGGGTTTATGTCCTATCCAAAAACAGCAATATCTACTTTTTTTTAAACGAAAAATCATTAAAGCACCATGGTTCCAGTAGCTGAAAATAAACTGGCATAGATTCCAGGATAATTTCCCAGGATTATTTAGAACTCACTGGAACATCTATCTGTTGCCGAAGCAGACAAGCTAACGGTGCGAGCGGGTTTTTATAACTTATTTGCAGAGGATTTGAGTTAGCTGATCCTAACTCACAGAGCCACGCTACTAAGAGTGTCATTAAAGCTAATAGTTCCGAATGTCTGAGTGCTATCTGGAGGAACAAGGAAGAATTGTTCCCCACAGTCGAGTTTTATGCAGCTAACTAGTGACATTCCAGAATGTTCTGGCCAGTCCTCTCAAGCATCTGGCAATACCTTCTGCGACAGCAGGCGGACAGATTTGATGGATCAGCGTTGAGTCTGGAATGGAAATGTTATTTTCCCTAAAGTACCCAGATCCCTTTCAGGACATCTGATAAAGCTTTACTTTGGGGATGGAATGTATACACTATCTGTAACCATCTATTAATCTACTGCCCCTTTAGGGGGAAATCTGTCGTATTAAGTCTGTGTGCAAATATTGATTCAAATAGGCAAAGAAAGGAAATTTTGACTTTTCAAATTCTGCTATTTTAGAATGACACGGGTCATTGGAATTAAATGCAATAGAATTTTTTATTTCTCCAAATGAGAAAATCTAGGAGTGTCGTATTGTTTTCACTAAGTTCCTATCGAGAACCTGGTGCTTTTGAATCTCAATCTAGAGATCATTTTAAGGCACCTAAACTCTTCATTTCATTCGGGTTCTGTAATTTATATAAAGAGGCATTTCAAACCTAGTAGTGTGTACAACCAGGGGACAGGGTGAGGAGTCAAAGAATACTGATGCAAAGGCCCTGATATAGTTAAGTGTGTGTGTGTGTGTGTGATGCATATGTGTTTAAGTATATGTGTGTGCTGTGTGCATGTATTTCATTTCCAAGATGGTTCTAAAATGCAGGTGGTCAGATGTTTATCAGAAAATAAGCAAGTAGCCGAAACCGGTTTGGCTCAGTGGATAGAGCATCGACCTGAGGACTGAAAAGTCCCAGGTCTGATTCAGGTCAAGGGCATGTATCCTGGTTGCCGGCACATACCCAGTAGGGGGCGTGCAGGAGGCAGCTGATCGATGTCTCTCTCTCACTGATGTTTCTAACTCTCTATCACTCTCCCTTCCTCTCTGCAAAAAATCAATAAAATATATTTTTAAAAAAAGGAAATAAGCAAGTAGATGTTTGTGGCCTATCCTATACTCACCGGAGAGTGGCCAGTTTCTCACCATCAAGGCTCCCCAACCAAAACTTTATTTCTTAACAGATGCTTTACGGCACAAGTATATCTCTTCCCACGGGATGAAATGTTGCATAGAGAAACTGTTTTTGCTATAGCAATTTCTAAAATGTTTGTATTGTCTACTAAAGTTTCAATGTCTTCCCATGCCTAAAATTTATTTACATTTTAGGAGAAAAAAATAGAGTTTCAATTAATAGGAGGATTTGCGATGGATCAGAGGTTGATGAAATATATTTTAGCTGGTTTTCCTAGGACCCCTAAAATGATACATTCCTGATGGTTCTCCATCTTTTTGTGCTGCTGCCTGACCTGCTTCCGTTCTCTGAGCAAGCTTCCAAGAGTGATTAAGTGGTGATGCAGTGAGCACCCCATTTAATCATCACAACTAGGATCCTTCTTCTCTAGGAAGGGGCTGTCACTCTTCCCATTTGAGAGATGGGGAAAATGCTCAAAGAAGGAAAGTTGGCTGCTGTGCAGGAGAACCAGGCCTCAAAATAATGTCTATGCCACTCCCGAGCAAATGGACTTCAAAACAGCCTGCTTCACAAAGTGCAGAATGGTGAAGATAAAACAAAGCAGATTAAAACAACAAGACCTGCATGGAGTCAGAAAATGAATCATCTTGACATTCCGCTGTTGAGATCATTTGATACGCACCTTCAGAAGGCTTCTATCAAACTTTAAATACTTGCCAGTCGGCACACAATAGTCCCTCGGGACCTCTGGTGACTAGCACTGTAGTTTCTCTGACACCTTATGAAAAGGAACCTGCTACATATTCATTTTGAGAGAGCAGATTGCTTTTCATCTTTATCTCTGTTGACATGAAGCCTCTAGTTTGTGGTAACAGAAAGTTGCAACAAAATGTGTAGTCACACAAACACAGCACTATAATCACAGTGTGGGTGACATACTTCAAATAGGTCTGTGGCACTTCCTGTACCATCACTAGCGCTATGATTGACAGTCTCCGAACTCCATGCACATCAGAAGACCTGGAAGCCATGGAGACACTGGGATGAACATCCCTGGTGACAAACTATTAGAGCCTGTGGGTTGCACCCCGGTCTTAGTCACCACCTGGCCCTCAAGAGGGTTTGGGGTGATGGTAAAGATGGAAGGCTGATTGGAGATAAATATATTGCTCTTTCCGCATCTGTGGCCAGACAGGGCTCCAAGCCTCGTCCTAAAGTCACTACCATGTCCTTCTCTCTGTGTGGCCACCAGCCAAGAAGCAGGATGAAAGGGCCACCTCAGCCAGAGACACAGAAGCACGTGGGAACATGCAGGATACCGGTCTTCCTCCATATTCCTCCTCCTCCTCTTCCAGGTGCTCACTAATTCTGCCCCTCCATGTTCTTGTTTTAAACTTTTTTATATATATATTTTATTTTTTTACAGAGAGTAAGTGAGAAGGATAGAGAGTTAGAAATATTGATGAGAGAGAAACATCCATCAGCTGCCTCCTGCACACCTTCTACTGGGGATGTGCCCGCAACCAAGATAGATGCCCTTGACCGAAATCGAACCTGGAACCTTTCGGTCCATAGGCCGACGCTCTAGCCACTGAGCCAAACCGGTTAGGGCTTGTTTTAAACTTTTGATGCTCCCATAAATTAATGCTGCTTGGATTTTTGTCTTGTTTGTCAAGAAAATACAAGCATTTTAATCTTCAAAACTGCACTTGTCCTACAGGATTTACATGCTGATATTTATAAAATGCTGATGAAAGACATATAAGAAAAACTTTTATAAATGATAAAAAGACATGTTTACATATTTGAAAACAGCATGGTAAGGATGCCAATTGCTTTATAGGTTAAATATAGTTTCTATCAAATTCTCTGCAAGATGTTTTGGAGATGTAGACAAAGTTATTCTAAAATTTATCTGGAAAGCTACAAACACTAGAATAAATAAAACAATCTGAAAAATAATAATAATGTGGGAGGAATTACTCTGACGAATATGAAGGCCTGTTATATGCTACATGTATCACCATAGTGTGGGATTGGTGGAGGATTAGACACATGAATGGATAGCCCAAGTGCAAATGGTTTCCCAGTAACAGTTACACAGCTGTGGTCCATCCATACCGCGGACTAATACTCAGCAATAAAAAATACAAAACACCTTGCATTCTCCAGGGGATTCTGCTGAATGAAAAGAAGAAAAGAAAAAAAGCCAATGCCCAAGGTTACAGACTATATAATCCCATTCATATAAAATTATTGAAAGGATAAAATTATATAACGAGGAACAGATCGAGGATGGTAAGGTTGAGGGATAAGGTAAAAAGGAAGTAGGTAGGGAAGTGGATGTGGTTATAAAACAGCAACAGGAGAGACTATTGGAATTAAAATGTTCTGCATCCAGACTTTACTAATGTCAAAATCCTGGCTGTGACATTTCACTATTAATTTTGCCCCAGAATGGGGAACTATATAAAGTGTACATGATGTCTCTCTGTATTATCTCAAAACTGCACATGAATCTGTAATGATCTCAATATAGAATGTTCTGTTAAAATTTTATTTTTCCGTTCAAAAGCAAGGCAATCAAATGCTACCAGGGTGTCTAAGAATTAAAATAGCTTTTTTTGTTGTTGATCTCTACATGCCTTAAAACCATTTGTTGAGCACAGCTAATAGGCTTAGGATGGGGCAGGAATCGGGTAGGGGACATCTATATTTACTGTCAACAATAAAGTTTTTAAAAAGAAATAAATTGTGTGGGAATCTGGTGGGAAGCATCTGTAATACTCTCAACAATTAAGATTTTTTTAAAAGGAATAAATTAGAGGCATAGGAATAAAAAATAATGATTTTTACCATAAACAAAATTGGAAAGCCATAATTTTTAATATTGAAAGAATGTTTATAAGTAATTAAGAACTCAGGAAAAACAGACTTGAACTTTGTTGTCAAGACTCACTTTTTATTAGAGCCAATCACATTGGGTAAGTGGTGGGCACGTAATAGGGTTCCAAGTTTTTGGGGATTAGGTTGAGAATAAGGACAAAGGAGTGGATAGTGGTGATGCTTTTAGTGATGATAACGGTGGTGGTGATGGGGACAGGCTAAGTTTGGGGGTTAGAGATGTAGGTTTCCTTTTGAAAATCAAAACTTGTCTGTAGATAGCAATTAAGTAACCGGAGTCAAGAATATGATTATGTCCAATTGTGATTTTTGTCCCTGTTTTATTCACACGTGCTGTTCACTTTAACATCTCCTTCATGATCTTTGCCTACATTTGAATACTTTATCAGTTTTTGTGGTTTATTTATTCCTTTAATTTGGCCTTTTGTTTTATTCTTAAGACACTTTATACAATTAACATCACTTCCTACTGATTAACTCAGCTTTAGGCTTAGTTAGTTGCATCTTTGATATTTTCTCTTTTCCTCACTCATTTAAATATGATTGCAGAGCCCAAAAACCTCTTTAAAATGCTGACAGTTTTTTAAGTGAATTAAAATGTTAAGCAACCATTAAAAGGTCATTTGACCCTGACACTTAGGATATATGTATATTTCATGAATTATCATGAAACTATGTCTATTAACATACATTGTCAATCTCTGTTGAAATGTCCAACTTCTATTAGAGGAAAAAACATAGAAACGTATAAACTTGAATGAACTGGACATGTTTTGTTTTAACATGTTTAAAAATGTAAAGCAATTTTGTATATTTGGAAATAACTTATTTAAAAAAAATGGGCCAATAATATTTTCTGTCCCAAATCATTGCCACACAAATTTTCAGTAGGAAAACTATTTTTATATCATATACCAATTGCTATCATCCTATCAACAAAATGACTGAAGTGTTCTGTGTTCCTACTAATAATACCTAGAGAAAAACATATCCTTTTTACTGATGTCCGGTGCTCTCTGGCTGCACTGTCATGGTATCTGAGGTGTGAACCAGCACACGATGCCTGGTGAATTTGGTTTGCAAATACGCACCTAAGGTGGGAGACTCAGGAAGGTTTGATAAACAGACTGTTTTCTGTCCGTGTATAAATTTCACCTTGCTCTTTAATACAATGTGAAATGTCTATGAGGTGCCCTTGGGCAGAAAGTGTTTGTTAACCAGCCATCAAGCTTAACTGAGATAACCTGTAGGAAATCTTTACTAAGCCAGTCAATTCTTGGAAGATGCTTGTACCTACCAGCGTGATACAGTGATCATCGTTTTTAAAGAGAGTCCCTAAGCGTCTGCTAGTTGTCCTTTGATGGATGTGAGTCAGTTCCCATTTGATAAAACACCCTCTTGTCTTCCTAGTCTAAATCCCATTTCCTGACACCTGTTAGGATATATATATTTTTTTTCTTACGCAAAATCTGGTCTTCCCGCGAATTCAATTTAAAAGCTGTGTACTCTCTAAGTCCACTGGTTTGAAATGGTGGAAAAACAGGCAGTAATTTCCAGCTAACTTTCAATAAATTCTGCATGACAGCTGCATGCTGAGTCAAAGGCTGTATGAAACATGAGCAGAATATCGATCGTCTATTTGCTTATCCGTTACCTGGCCTCTCCAGCACTGCTAGGGAGGTCTGGCCTTCAAGAAGAAGCTGAGCCGAGACCGGTTTGGCTCAGTGGATAGAGCGTCGGCTTGCGGACTGAACGGTCCCAGGTTCGGTTCTGCTCAGGGGCATGTACCTTGCTTGCTGGCCCATCTCCACTGTGGGGTGTACAGGAGGCGGCTGATCGATGTCTCTCTCATCGATGTTTCTGACTTTCTATCTCTCTCCCTTCCTCTCTGTAAAAAATCAATAAAATGTATTAAAAAAAAAAGAAGAAGAAGAAGCTGAGATGACAGTAGATTGCCCTACTTTGGGGTGAGTGTTGAGTAAAGTCTGACCTCTCCTCTCTTTTTTGAACATTTAAAAAAATGTCCATCATAGTGCAGCTGCCATAAGACAGTACCTTTCAAGGGATGATTCTGCTTGTTGCTAAAACTGCTCATCAGTGTTACACATATCAGTCCTTGCAGCTTCTGACCGGCTGCATATTCTGTAGAACTGCCCACTTCAGAGGTGTCTGTATTTCTGATGAACACACGCAAGGGTTCTGGTGAATGTCTGTCTTTTTGAAGCTCTCCCTGCCAGTCCCACAAAGGGATTTTCATCATCAAATTCTAAGACTCCCCAGGTAACTGCTGATTTAGCGCTACTTTTTCTTACAGGAGGACTTTGTAGTCAAAATTCTTACAGAAAGGAAAACTAACTTATTTTTATCGATTATATAGCTCTGTACACTTCAGAATAGATAGTATATAGGAAAATTAACTAGCCTTTAAAATTGTTGACCCAGTTATCTATTTCCTTATAGAAAAATATATACCTTTGTACCTCAAGGAAACTAAAAACGAGGACATTTTTTTCTTCTTTTACAAAACTGAACCGTGACTATATTAGATTGCCTTTAATAAAAAGTTATTCTTTATATTGAGAAGAATAGTTTTAATACACATTAACCTAAGTATATATCTGCATCCCTTTCACATTACTATAAGTAATCACAGATTCACACCATGTTTAATTATGGCCTAAGATCATATTCTAGACTAAAGGCATATAAAAGGTATGATATGTTTATACATAGAATTTATATTATACATATAATTTTTATATATTTGCCATCATCTTGAATCCTGTTTGTGTTTATTACATTAATTATAAGTACAGTTTAATTACACTTCTAAGTTACAAGACTGATAAGTTTCTAAGTTGAAACATAAAATTTCCGTTTATGTTAATTAAAGTTTATTACTTACCCAGATGGTTGAGTTTTGGATAGTGGTCCAGAGAAAAGTACTATTTTTAAGTTCATCTTTAGATTATCCACAGATTGTTTTATGGTTAAAATGTTAAATAATATTTAAAATACCCCTGTGAACATTTTAATTTAAGAAAAATATGAATAATATCCAAAATTATATTTGTTACACATTTTAGAAAACTAGCCAAATATATTAATAAATATCATTTGGATCAAGTCAAAATGAAACTTTAAAACTTGTAGATAATTAAAATATTCTGTCACTCAAATAAAATGATTAATGCCTTTTTTACCCTCAATCTACTTGTCTAGTAAGATTTGAATAGTCATCTTTGCCTCAGCAATTTCTAACCATTTCCAATCTGATTTTTTCCCTAAGAAAACCATTGAAAAGTGAACGTAATACTAGTTTATTGAAGTCTCCAATAGAGCCATGATATCCCAAAAGGTGGGAGTGAAACATTCCATATAAATTAAAGGTTTAGTGAAATGAAAGACTGATGCATTTTCTAGATGCCAGTAATTTTTTTAAAATAACCATTGGACCTTACACCATCTTTGCAGAATGCATTGAAGTGAATATTTCCTGGTCAACATATTTACTTGGTCAGATGAAATCCCACTGTTGAGCATTGTACATAAATCCTTAACTAGTTCATATGACTATATTAACAGTTATAATGATGACCATGGGATTACATTAAGAAATATTTATTTTTTGGTTGCCAGAGGGAGGGGATTGGAGGAGAGCTGGGTGAAACAGGGAACAGATTGAGATATGCAAATAGCCAAAAAGTAAGACAGCATGGAGTTATAAAGCATAGCAAGGAAAATATTATCAATAATATTGTAATAACTATGTCTATATCATATGGGTGCCATATCTACCAAGGTCATCACTTCGTAAGATATTTAAATGTCTAGTCACTATGTAGCACACTTGAGACTAATATGTCTGTATGTCAACTGTAATTATTTTTTTTTTAATATTGATTTTTTAAAAACATAAATACAAATAATCCTAAATAATACATTAGCAAAGCAACACAAAGCAAAACAAATCCAAAGCTTCTATTTCCAGACTATAGAGTGCTATAGTGCAATCTGTTCAACGTTAATGAATGCCTCATTTGGAAACTTGGCCCTTGACTGGCTTTGACCTTAGACTCTGTCTTCAAACTCACCATTTGTTGAATGGGGACCTTTTCAGAAATGTCCCTAAGCTAGCAGAGCAGGTATGTGTAGGCAGATCACTCACACAAACATTTATTGAGCGCTTTCCTTGTGATTGGTAAATATATAGAGGAATGATTAGTCCTTCTCTGATGGAGTTTCCACTTTAATGTAGAAGTCAGTCAGCCTTTAAACAAATAATCACACACATAATGTGTTCTATTCTATACTTATATTGATGAACTAAAGCTGGAGGATATATAAGAATCATTCTGTCCATCAGATGTTTACATAGATGTCATTTAAGTGTGCTGCTTGTTATATTAAGAAAATATACAATATTATTATTACTTATTCAATGGCAAGCATTATAAAATCCAATTATTTTATATTAAAATGTTTTAACTTGAATGATATTATGGTCTTTTCATTATCGGTTACTCAGAACATTTAATTTAAACAATAGATAAGCTTACCACAAGATCAAAAGTTCCAAATTTAATGTAGAGAGAATACTGTCTCAGTTATTTTGAAAAGTATCTTTCATATTGGTACAATTTTAATAAATTTCTGATCAGAAATAATATAGCTTGCATTGAGACATGTTTAATTACAATATTCCTTTAGTTTTTACAAAACAGCATTATTCTCTGTAACTATGTGCCTTGACCTTTCAATTTCAAAGTTACTTGAGAGGGCTTAGTCCAGCGGTTCTCAACCTGTAGGTCACGACCCCTTTGGGGGTCAAACGACCCTTTCACAGGGGTCACCTAAGACCGTGGGAAAATGTAGATATTTACATCACGATGCATAACAGTAGCAAAATTCCATGGTTGGGAGTCACCACCACATGAGGAACTGTATGCAAGGGTTGCGGCCTTAGGAAGATTGAGAACCACTGGCTTAGTCTTTTTTTTACTTAACAAATTAGTCATCAGCATTTAAAAACTAACTTCAGCAGAGAAAAGTTTATTTGAACATATTAATTGCTGTCATTCTCCCATGCACAGCCCATGTTCATGAATTTATGTCATTTTCAACCAATAATTGTGGCACAGACACATTTTTACTGTTATCTTTAGTGTGGCTTAATAGCTTTGGTTTTTTAAGTAAAATCCAATTTGAAACCCTGGCATTCTCCTTAACTGTGTGTGTGACCATCAATAATTTATTAAATCCCTTTGCGGTTTAATTTTTTATCATTGAAATGGTAATGATAACATATTTGAAAGATTTGTGGAAACTAAATTGGCTGCGTTCAATCTGGCCTATGGTAGACAATAAACTGTAGCTAACTATTAAGGAGATATCTGCATCTTACACATCATGAGTCCTTTTATGCACAACAATTTAGGTGGTTTGAGAAGCACTCTTCGAAAGTGATCAGGTGACTTTTATAATAGTCAAAAAGCATATAATAGATAGTGAAAATAAAAAGAAACAGGTTTTTTACATTTGTTGGTGAGAGTGGAAATAGTCGAACAATTCTGAAAAACCATTTAGCATGCATTTAAAAACTAACATTTACTTATATACACCCTGCACATACACTCCTAAGTACCTATCCCAGGGAAATGAAAACCTACCTTCCAAAAAAGTCTGTACCTAAATGGTCATAGCAAATGTCTTTTGACATATAAATGAATAAACAAACTGTGGTACCTCCATGTAATGAAATATTAATTAGCAATAAAAAGCAACCAACTATTGAAACTTGAAAAAGGTTTGGGTGGATCTCGAGGATATTATACAGAACCTTAAGAAAAATGATTCTCAAAGCATGTACACACTGTATTATTCAAGTTTATGATCTTCTCAAGGTGACAAAATTGTAGTGGTAGAGAACAGATTAATGTTTGCCAGGGCTCCAGGTTAGAAGAGGATGTAATTACTAAGGTATCACATAAGGTCATTTCTTTGTGGTATTGAGACAGTTTTATGTCCAGACTAGAGGCCCTGTATATGAAATTTGTGCACGGAGCGGCTAGGGGGCAGGGAGGGGGAAAGGGGTGTATACCTCAGCCTGGCCTGCACCCTCTCCAATCTGGGATCCTTTGAGGATCGAGCCTAAACTGGAAGATGGACATCCCTTTCACAATATGTGACTGCTGGCTCCTATCCGCTCACTTGCTTACCTGACTGCCCCTAACCTCTTCTGCTTGTCAGCTGATCACCCCCTAAATGCTCCCCTATTGGCCTGATTGATGCCTAACTACTGCCCTGCTGGTCTGATCGCCCAACTGCCCTCCCCTGCAGACCTGGTCGACCCCAACTGCCTTCCCCTGCCAGCCTGATCATCTACAACTGCCCTCCCCTCTGACTATCTTGTGGTGGCCATCTTTGTGGCAGCCATCATTGTGGTAGCCATCTTGTGATGACATGAGAGTGACCATCTTGTGGTAGCCATTTTATGATGATGTTGCATGAGGGCATTGCACCACCTAGGCTTTTATTATATAGGAGGATTGTGCAGATGGTTTACTCAAAGCTACTTCTGGAATGAAATTTCATAGAAGCAGACACCCCTCCTACGCACACACACACACAAAAAGTATATATAAAAATTGATGAAATTCATATAAAGTCTGTATTTTGGTTAATAGTATCATTGCAATGTCAGTTTCCTGGTTCTGACAATTACTGTGGATATATAAGAGATTTTTATTAGGGGAAGTAAGACATAGTGTACATAGAGACTCTATATTATATTCTAAATTGTTCTCAGTCAAACTATTTTTTTTATTTTTAAAAATATATTTTATTGACTTTTTTACAGAGAGAAAGAGAGAGGGATAGAGAGAAAACATCGATGAGAGAGAAACATCAATCAGCTGCCTCCTGCACACCCCCTACTGCGGTTGTGCCTGCAATCAACGTACATGACCTTGACCAGAATTAAACCTGAGACCTTTCAGTCTGCAGGTCAACACTCTATCAACTGAGCCAAACTGGTTCAGGCTAGTCAAACTATTTTAACGTTATTTTTAGAGCATTTAACTATGGCCCAGCCATAGTTGTGGCATAGTGGATGAGTGTCAACCTATGCACCAAGAGGTCACACTTGGATTACTGGTTAGGGCACATACCTAGGTAGCAGGCTCAATCCCAAGTTGGGACATGAAGGAAGCAGGCAATGTTTCTCTCTCGTCATTGATGTTTCCATTTCCTTCTCCTTTCCTCTCTGAAATCAGTACAAATATATTTTTTAAAAAACATTTAACTATTTAACACACCTTCCAAAGCTTCAGTTTCATTTGCTTTAGTCACATCCTCTGTAGCTAAATTTTGGAAATAGTCTGATATTTAAAAAAAAAAATAGAATTTAGAAACAGAAGAAAATATTTAAGAACTCTATTTTTAGTTTGTAAGTCTTTACTCTTAACGTGAAATAACGACAAAAAGTGTATTTATTTGCAAATAAAAGTGGTTGTAGATATCAGGATAGCAAAATAAAAACAAACATATTAATGTTTGTTTCCTTATTAATCATATTCTGAAGTCTAATAATACAAGATACCATTTTACCAATAAATTATCAATGTAAAGTTCATTAATTTATATTCTTCTTTTTATTCTTTGACATAATAAATTTTTCCTGGGTTACCATCATTTTATTTATTGAAACTTAGTAATACTAATAGACTTTAAACAGGAAGAGATGCTGACTATCAAATGTGGCATTAGTGTATACAGTGAAAAAAATTTAAATAGAATTCAGACTTTATGATCAGCATTTCTTCATGATGATGACAATAAATTATGTAGAGCTGTCTCTCTATCATACACATCATCTATATCTATCTGTCTCAGTTTGGTTTCCTGAGAAGCAAACCCTATCACAAGGATTCAAGCACAAGTAGTTATTTTGGAATGTCACCTTGGGAAAAAAAATATCAGAGAAAGAGGAGGCAAGACAGGAAATACAGCCAATTAAGAGTTTACTTTAAGCAAATCACTCTTGTGGTTAAATGGAACTGAATCTCGCAAGGGAAATCTGGGACCCAGTATAAACTATGTTCCTCAGAATTACTCCCTTAAAGGGCAAGGGAATCAACTCTCATCAGTATTTGGCTCAGGCTTCTTGTGGGGAAAGAGTGGTCCAACAGAAAGTATCCGGGTGGCCAGATAAAGTTCTCAGGCAACGAATGCAGGCCTGCAGGGGAGGGCAGAATGCAGTTGGTTTTTGGCACAAATGCAGTGAAATGATCAAGGTGAGAGGATTCAATAAATTCCTGATAGCATTTGTTATATATACCCTTTTATTATTCTGTATATATACTGAACACTTAACAAGTGCTTATTAAACTAATAAGTATATTATTTAAACTTACAGACCGAGTGATGATTTTTTTTTTACTCATAGAATTCACAGTACTAGTACCTTAGGTTTAATGTAATTTAGATGATGTGATATTTTTCAAATACCCTATAAATTGTATTGTATCTGATATTTTAGTCAATCCACAAATAAATTATTTGATACTATAGAGAATAAAGTTGAGAAATGGGCTTTCCATTAACAAGAAACACAAAGTATTCAGGAGAAAATAGATAAATCAATAGAAGATGAAATAGATAAATCAAGAGATTCATATATTCCTATCTGTTTAGAGTTCAAATAATGTAATATTCCATGGTAAAAATTAATGAGTGTTCCACCCAGCTGTTAGATTTAGGAGTTAATAGCTAGGTACAAATAAAATAAATTAGTTTGACTTAGTATTTCCAGTGCTGTGGGTAGTATTTCCTACTAAAATCAATCTGTATGTATCTGTGTGTACACAAACACATCAAGTCTATAGTTTGAAACAATAAATTCTCAATGATCTGAAATTTCATTTCAGTGGGTCTTTTTTAAAATACAAAGATTTCATCAAAACTAGTTTACTCAGTGGATAGAGAGTGTCGGCCTGCAGACTGAAAGGTCCCAAGTTGGATTCCAGTCAAGGGCAGGTACCTTGGTTGTGGGCACATCCCTAGTATGGGGCATGCAGGAGGCAGGTGATTGATGTTTCTCTCTCATCAATGTTTCTAACTCTCTATCCCTCTCCCTTCCTCTATGTAAAAAATCAATAAAATATGTTAAAAAATAAAATAAAATAAAAAGATTTCATAGTTATTTTACTTCTTTAGAGACTATAAAGATGCTATTTAAAAAAAAACACATAACAATATTTGAAACAATGATAGATTATTTCAGATAATGAGTGAAGTAAAGCTTATCAAAAGTAGGCCAGAGTCTTGTATGTAAGAATATCAGGTACAGAAATTTACGTTTTCTCAGATATATCTTCTATCTATCTATGTATCTATCTACCCTATATAATAAAGAGGTGGTATGCAAATTGACCATCATTACCTCATATAAGATGGCTGCCCCATGTAGTCACAAGATGATTGCCACAAAATGGCTGGCAGGGGAGGACAGTTGGAGTGTGCGGGAGGGATAAGGCTTGCAGCAGAGAATAATTGGAGGTGACCAGGCCTGCAGGGAGGATAGATAGGGGTGACCAGATTGACAGGGGAGGGCAGATTGGGGGGACCAGGCCTGCAGGGGAGGGCAGTTGAGGATGACCAGGCCTGCAGAGGAGGGCAGATGGGGACAATTGGGACAGCAGGGGAGCAGTTAGGTGTCAATCAACTTGGCAGAGGAATGATTAGTGGGTGATCAGGCTGGCAGGCAGAAGCAGCTAGGGGCAATCAGGAAGGCAGGCAAGCAGTTGGGAGCCAGCAGTCCCAGATTGTGAAAGGGATGTACAACTGCCTGTTTAGGCCCAATCCCATAAATACAGGGCCTAAATCAGCAGTCAAACATCCCCCAAGAGTTCCCCAGATTTGAGAAGGTGCAGGCTGGGCTGACGGACACCGCTCCTTCAGTGCACAAATTGTGTGCACCGGGTCTATAGCCTATCATAAAAAGAGAGGCAGGCATAATAGATTTTCAGATACTGTGGAAACCTCATATAAGAAAAGTCTAATATGGTTGAATCATATTTCTAAGAATAAAGAAAGACAATAAAAAGAAAATTATAACAAAGATAAACTGTCCTTCCATGGCCTTCCACTTTCTTTTATTGATAATGATCACCTCAATATGGACTTAAAGTGGACAGGTGGAAACTCAGGCTCAATTTATACAGAACAGAATGGCATCATTCAAATCTCTGTTATTTTTCCTCAGAAAAAATACATTTGGGGACAAAACTTGATAATCTTGCTAAAACTATTGACAGTCGGGTACAAAAAAGAAAACTTTAAATATCAAATTACTGTGAAACAAAAGAAAACACAACTGCCTAAATTTCTAAGTGGAAAAATGGTTAATTACACTGCCTCTTACATAGTTGTTAAATGTTCAGTTTTGCACGGCACGTGTGAAAGTGAAAGGGGACTTTCGATAAATTACTACAGAAAATGTAATGGATAATATTTTGATATAACTGTAATTTATTATACCTCCAGTGATAATCCAATATTCATACTTTAATTTGTAGGTATGACCAGGACATACCTTTTTAAGCCTTTCATTTTCTATGAAAGAAAAAGGCAAGACATAGAATTTAAACAAGACTTATTATTCCTGAAATGCTTGGCTTGCGAAGATGAATAGAATGTGTCTTTTGATGTTCAGCAGTGTTATTTAAAAATTATAATGTAGGACATTATTTATTCTAGAGTTGAATCACTGAAAGAGAGGTGAATCAGCAAGGCGCCAAAGAGGAAGCCACCTTGAAATGGATTAAATGAAATAATTGTGTGAACATATGGCCTGGAAATTAAATTGATTCCGCTAAACAAGTTATACTAAGTAGATCATGTAATTTTCAGACATCTGGTCAGGTGATCACAATTTAAAGAAATTACATTTTGAGACTTTGAGAAAGACGGAGGGGCCTATTTGTCTATGGTTTACAAGAGAATATAAAATAAGATTCAAATTGTGAGTGATCTAAAAGAAGTTTTCCCTTTATAAAAACATGCACAGAAAGATAGGGTCCTTGATTAAATCCATCAGAGAGTTTTTCTGAATCAAATCTGTCAGACATCTACTAGTACGTTATCAATATGGATTCATTGATTTACTCACTTAAACAGCATATATTTACTGAGCACCAATTCTATTAGGATCACTATAAAATGTTGTAGTTTTCAAATTTCTTATTCTATAGAAGGGAATCAAAATATTACACAATTGTCTTTGTATTAAGATCAGAAAGACAGGTACGTATGTTTAAAATATGTTTTTACTGATTTCAGAGAGGAAAGGAAGGGGAGAGAGAGAGAGAAACATCAATGATGAGACAGAATCATTGATTAGCTGCCTCCTGCATGTCCCCTACTGGAGATTGACCCCACAACCCAGGCATGTGCTCTGGATGGGAA
Organism: Lasiurus borealis; assembly: GCA_004026805.1. Classification (NCBI taxonomy): domain Eukaryota; kingdom Metazoa; phylum Chordata; class Mammalia; order Chiroptera; family Vespertilionidae; genus Lasiurus; species Lasiurus borealis. The sequence goes on from PVJN01017153.1 coordinate 39,141, forward strand.
TTGAACCTGGGGCCTTTCAGTCTGCAGGACAATGCTCTACTCACTGAGTCAAATCAAGTAAGGTGACACGTGCATATTTAATTGATAAAACTGTATCTGCAAAATCCTATTTACCATAAAGAATGTATTTTTCTTGGTCACTGACTTGATGTTTAAACTCAATACAAAAATATACGTTTACTTGTTTTAATGTTTTATTGATTTCAGGTAAATGGTTAGAAATATCAATGATGAAAGAGAATCATTGATCAGCTACCTCCCGCATACCCCCTACTGGAGATTGAGCCCCATACCTGGACATGCCCCCAAAACATGACCAAAATAGAACGCAGGACACTTTAGTCCCAGGCCAACACTCCATCCACTGGCTAAACCAGTTAGGGCATAAAATATACATTTAGATAACTTTCTTCACTTTGACTGTTGTTTCCAAATATACACATACATAAAAATTATATGAATACAACTGTTAGGTAACTTTCAAAACATATCTGGTATACATTTAATTTATGAGGCATGGATGGCCGCTGATTTAATTTTTCAAAATTCAATATATAATATAGTAAGACTTTTATATTTGGTGTGAAAACAATGATTTCAGGAATTTTTGGCTATTTGGTCAACATAAAATTTAGGATTCCATATTAAAAGGTGACATTGAATGGTGCCCTGGCTGGGTAGCTCAGTTGGTAAGAATATCATCCCTATATGCCAAGGCTGTGTGTTTTCTCTCTATTCAAAGTACATTCAAGAATCAACTACTGAATACATAAATAAAAGGAACAATAAATCGATGTTTCACTTTCTTTCTTCTTTCCAATCTCTATCTAAAAATCAATTTTAAAAAAAGCTTTGCATATATTGAATGATAATTGTAGTTTGTTTTCAATGAACAGATAATTAAAATCTATACTAATAAAAGAGAAACATGCAAATTAACCATCACTCCACTACACCTCCCAGCCAATCAGAAGGGAATATGCAAAATAGAAGGTCAAAGATGGCAGCCGCCCAGGTGCTCCAGGTGGAGTGACTGGATGAGGCAGGATGCCTGCTAGGAGAGGGAGGGTGGGGGGAGGATGGATCTACAGGAGCAGCACTCTGGGCCGCAGGGAAACAAAGACTGCAAACTCCAAAGTCCTCAGCCAAGACGAAGATGGCAGTCTGCTGCAAAGATGGCAGACTCTGGCTGGAGTCTGCAGCAAAGGTGGCAGACTCCGGCCAGAGAAAAGGCCTGGGTCCCGGGTGCAGGAGGAAAACTGGTCTTGGAAGCCAAGGGAAGGAAGGCCTATTGCATGGATGGGTGCTAAATATTAAGACTTAAATCCATAGTTTTAAATCCATGGATATATATTTGACATAACACTGAATCATTGTGAAATTTTTATGGGATTGGCATTTTACAAGTAATAACATTGAGTATCAGATCAGAAATTGTATTTGTCTAAGGGTAGCCAGAATGTGGGACCCAGAAAGATCCCTGCCAAAATTTGTGTTTTGTTGCACCACTGCAAACGTAAGTGCATGAGCACACACACATGCACAGCATTTATTTTGTTATCCTAACAAAAGAGTAATATGCAAATTAACTGTCACTTCATAATAAGATCATGGGGTCCAGAGTCCATAAAAAGGAAATATGCAAATAGATGCAACAAAGATGGCGATGATGGCCAGGGCCATGGAGTCGGCTGGAGCAGGTGGGGGCTTGGCTTCCTTGGTTGCCCCAGCCGGCCCTGTAGTCCCCACCCAGACAAAGCCATAGTAGCAGGGCCGAGGCAGACACAGTTAAGGGCGATCGGACCAGGAGGGGAGGGCAGTTGGGGGTGATCAGGCCAATGGTGGGGGAAGTTGTGGGTGAGGAGGCCAGTAGGGTTGTGTCAGTTGAGTGTGAGAAGGCCATGGAGGGGTAGGTGGGGGTGATCAGACTGGAGGGAGAC
>PVJN01017154.1:0-41071 GCA_004026805.1 Lasiurus borealis
GGGCGGCATGGGTATCATTTAAAAGATTCCCAGATGAGCCGAAACCGGTGTGGCTCAGTGGATGGGGCGTCGGCCTGCGGACTGAGGGGTTTCCCAGGTGCGATTCCAGTCGGGGGCATGTATGCTGGTTGCGGGCACATCCCCAGTGGGGGGCGTGCAGGAGGCGGCTGATCGATGTCTCTCTCTCATTGATGTTTCTGACACTCTCTCCCTTTCCCTTCCTCTCTGTAAAAAATCAGTAAAAAATATTAAAAAAAAAGAGATTCCCGGGTGCCCCTACTGTGCTCCAGGGCCGAGGGCCATGAGCAGAGCCTGTAGTGACGGAGGGGGACCCGCCCAGAGAAGCTGGAGTGTCCTGTTGCCTCTGCAGGGCTGCTCGGGTGGGGGAGCAGCAGACAGTGACCTGCATCCGCCGTTAAAGGACCAGACAGACGGATTCACTGCCCTGAAAGCCCTCTGCTCCACCTGCTCGTCCCCGGAAACAGGTCCTGTTATGGTCGCCACAGTTCCGTCTTTCCCCGAACGCCATAGAGCTGGAATCAGAGCGCATGTCAGATTAGCCTCTCATGTAGCAACACGCAGGGGAGGCCGCTCCATGCCTTGCCATGGCCTGAAGCTCATTTCTCGGCGCTGCAGAGAGTCCATTGTCCAGAGGCAGCCCCAGGCTCACCACCTGTCTGTCTCCCCTTTTCCCCAGCCACCTTCACTCAAACGCTAATCCCCACAAAAGCTCTATTCTCCTCCATCAGAGGGACCCGTGCGCCTCCGTCCCCACAGACAAGCAGGGCGGGGGGAGCGGGCTTACAGTGCTGACGGGAAATAACACAATAATTCGTAACACGGGCCGAAACCGGTGTGGCTCAGTGGATAGAGCATCAGCCTGCGGACTGAAGGGTCCCGGGTTCAATTCTGGTCAAGGGCATGTGCCTTGGTTGCAGGCACATCCCCAGTAGGGAGTGTGCAGGAGGCAGCTGGTCGATGTTTCTTTCACATCGATGTTTCTAATTCTAAAAAATCAATAAAATATTTTAAATTATTAAAAAAAAATAATAACATGGGAAACTGGCCTGCTCACGACTGTGAACCTATTTTTGCCATGCCCTGTATTTGCTCTCAAACCACGAGGTGGCAGTGTTCCCACGCTTTTCTCCCTCCAGGCACCACTGAAAGCAGGATTTAAGTACAAGCAGCATGGTCCAGGGGATGGAAGGACTTTTAAAGGAACCATCCTCCTCCTCCCTTCTACCCCCAGCCCCGTGCCCCATCCCCGCCCCTGCACCCACACATTACTAGCACTGAACCTTGTTTTTTGGTTCATATGACAAAGGATGTTCTTTTACTTTTTTAAAAAAATATATTTTATTGATTTTCCACAGAAAGCAAGAGAGAGGGATAGAGAGTTAGAAACATTGATGATAGAGAGAAACATCCATCAGCTGCCTCCTGCACACCCCCTACTGGAAATGTGCCTGAAAGCAAGGTACATGCCCTTGACTGGAATCGAACCTGGGACCCTTCCGTTCACAGGCCAATGCTCTATCCACAGGCCAATGCCAAACCGGTTTTGGCATGTTCTTTACTTTTTAAACTTGAACGTTTCTTTTTATGTTGAAACAATCTCAAATGCGCATAAAAGCAACGATAGTCCCAGCACCCTTGCCTTTTCAGACTTCTCTGAGGGTCCATGGCCCACAGGATGCCCCATTAACGCCAAGTGCTTTGTATTTTCTGCAAAAAAATGGTATTCAGTCCAGGCGTACGAGGCAGCTTCACCATCAGTTAATGTACAATGCCACATTCTGTATTCTCAGATATCACTCGGTAATTGTCCCCATCACGCCAAAGGGATGGCGGGCCAGAATCACCGCTGTGTGTAGTTATCACGTCTCCGGCCTTCAATGCTGCGGCGTGTGGCTGGCAGGTCCCGCCTCGCAGACGCTGTGCAAACGGCGGGACGGGGGATCGCTCTTCTCTCGCCGGTGCCGCCGCTGTGCTGGCCCGGGTGGTGAGCTACGTGCTCCGTCTTGTCAGGCCCCAGCAGGAAGTCCTAAATCTGCCGAAGGTGAGCCCGCGGAATGCCGGTGAACTCGCCCTCACTCGTTCCCTCTTACTCAGCCGCGAACAATTCCCTTCAGGCCAGAGCTCATTTTTCATGTTCTTTCCCCCCAAATTCCTCGTTCTGACTGATTGAGGTTACGGGGCTGGCATCGCAGTGCTCAGAGCTTCTCAAGAGGAGCCGGTGGGTGTCAGCCACGAGGCTGAGGTGGGTTTTATTTTTTCCTCTCCCTGCCCAGCAGTCTCTTCCCACAAGAATGCGCTCAGATAGGCGGAGGTTGTAATTCTCGCTGCTTTAACTATTTCACTGGTTCCTTTCATCTCTTTCTGTCCCTGGGAAAGAAAGCTGTTCGGTAACTTACAAATACCTTTTCCAGGTGCCAGCGCATGTTGGCTAAGCTTTTAGAATGATGGGCCGATTTCAGACAGATGGGTCAGACCGGCCGTTCCGCTGTGCTCTGCCTGCCCCTCTCTGTCCTGGCACTTACAATTTGCTTTTATTTATTTTTATTTTTTAAAATATATTTTTATTGATTTTTTACAGAGAGGAAGGGAGAGGGACAGAGAGCTAGATGAGAGAGAGACATCGATCAGCTGCCTCCTGCACGCCCGCTACTGGGAATGTGCCTGCAACCAAGATACATGCCCTTGACCGGAATTGAACTCGGGACCTTTCAGTCCGCAGGCCGACACTCTATCCACTGAGCCACACTGGTCTCGGCACAATTTGCTTTTAGATCTATTCTCTCCTCGAAGCTTGGAGTTTCTTCAGAGTAGGAACTGGGTCTTGATTCATTGGGTTCCTTACAGCTTAGCTCAGGGCTTGGTCAATCTGAAAAAGGAAACTCTGGCCCGGCCGGTGTGGCTCAGCGGTTGAGCACTGATTCGTGAACCAAGAGGTGCCAGGTTCGATTCTCAGTCAGGGCACTTGCCCGGGTTACTGGCTCGATCCCCAGGAGGAGGCGTACAAGAGGCAGCCGGTCCATGACTCTCTCTCATCATTGATGTTTCTCTCTCTCCCTCTCCCTTCTCTCTGAGATCAATAAAAATCTATTAAACATAATTAAAAACACTAGTGAGCATTATGGCCGGTGCCCTTAAGGGCCTACAGCTTGCACGTCAGGGCCCACCTGTTTTCGTGGTGAAGTGGCCCCAAAGTTGTCCTCCGGGGGGAGGGTGGCCCGGCCCCTGCTGTCCCTCAGGCCACCACCCTGTGGACTGAGCGGCCTTCTGCTCCTGGGCATTGACTCACCGCAACCCGCTGCTGAGGGAGGTGCCGGATCTGCCTGAAGCCTGCAGACTAGAACTTGCACTTGAGATGGCTGTCAAAGTAAAACCTCAAACTCTGCGGACCGATGTTCATCAGGGTCACGAAAAGATATGTGGAGAAGTCTGTCCGAAGCATGCCCGCTTGGTCTGTGGCCTGGATCCTGGTCGGGGGTCGGTTCTGCTGTCTCCCCCCATTCTCCTCGTGTTGAGTGCGATGATGGTGATAAAGGTGCGCAGTCCCTCTGTTCCCTGAGATTTGCCAGGTCCTTTCCTCTCTCCTCCCCTCCTCCTCTGGCACCTCAACAGGAAAATCCCCCCTCAAATGACAGCCTGAGTGCAGCTCTGTCCTGAGCAGCTGGGTGTTTTCAGGTAAGATTATGAAATGTCTGACTTGTGTGACCTCCACGTTTGTGGGGTGTTTTGTGTGTGTGAATGTGTGTGTGTGTTGTGTGTGTGTGTGCGTGTGTGTGTGTGAGTATGTGTGTGAGTGTGTGAGTATGAGTGTGTGTGTGAGTATGAGTGTGTGTGTGTGTGTGAGTGTGTGTGTGTGTGAGTGTGTGTGTGTGTGTGAGTGTGAGTATGAGTGTGTGTGTGTGAGTGTGTGTGTGAGTGTGTGTGTGTGTGTGTGTGTGTGTGTGTGTGAGTGTTGACCACCAGAAAGCTAGTCTCTGCCGGCTCCCAGGCACATACCCTGGTTGGTTATGACTCCATTGGCAGCCTAACTGTTTGGTCACTGGTGATTACTAAACCTCCACTAGACCAGTGGTCGGCAAACTGCGGCTCGCGAGCCGCCGTTGGCCGCTCTGTTGACTACTGAGTGTGCCGACCACTGATCTAGACCGCCAGGCAGAGGCTGCGGCGTGCATCGTATCCGCAGGACCCACCGCACCGCCCTTGTACTGGATGGACATTGGCTGAGCCATTGAACACGGTGAATCAGCGGACGCTTCTCATTTCCTCACTGCCGGGACGTGGAGCCTCACGCTCTACAACCTCTGTTCGGAGAGCCGCAGGCAATTGCGTGATTGCATGAAAATGTATCCGTGTAAAGGCACATCGCGAGACTGCACTTCCTGCCTGCGAGATGTGGGCCGGAGGGACCAGCTTTTGTCACCATTTCGCAACGCTCTGCCATGTCCCTGCTCTGCCAATTCGGTGGAAAATCAGACAAGATTTCAGAGGAATGGTAAGATTAGATAAGGAAACCCATTGTGTATGTGTGTGTGTGTGAGTGAAAGAATTTAGGAGCCAAAACTGGTTTGGCTCAGTGGATAGAGCATCGGCCTGCGGACTGAAAGGTCCCAGGTTCGATTCTGGTCAAGGGCATGGACCTTGGTTGCGGGCACTTCCCCAGTAGGGGTCGTGCAGGAGGCAGCTGATCGATGTCTCTCATCGATATTTCTGGCTTTCTTTCCCTTCCTCTCTGTAAAAAATCAATAAAATATATATTTAAAAAAAAAGAATTTAGGAGACCAGTTGAGTGTGTTTTTTTTAAGCATAAATGAGGTTCTTATAGTTACTATAAATATGTAAAATTCCAAACCTATATAAAAACAATATCTACAGATCTTATACAACTATAAAAATGAAGTAAATGTATCACTTAATGCAAACAAAGTTCAAAGACATGATTCAAATGAGCCGTGTCCGTGCAGCTAAATCGCATCTCCCACGTGAACACTGCACCTCACCTGTCCCCCGCCTCCGTGTCCTCCTTCCCCACCATTCCCTCCTTCCTCTCACTCTCCTGATGCTCCCTTTCCGCAAACACTGCAAAATGAACCTCCTCCTGCCGTCCGCAGCGCGCAGACCTTTCACCGTGTGTGTGGGGTAAATGCCTCATGGATCCGGCCACCAACCTCAGGTGGCCCTGCCTGGCGGCGGGTCATCAGCGAGCACGTGCGGAGGAAATGGTTCTGCTCTCGCAGCCGGGAGGCAGGCTTCCAAACTGCCCAGGAAAGCGAAGCTTCCGTGGAAAAGTTTCTGTCACTGCTGAAGTACAACGTTGGCTGATGGGCGTAGAAAAACTGGAGAGTGTTCAGAACTACATCAGAGGATGCGGTGAAAACATGTGGAGCAAGAGCCCTGGCTGGGTGGTTCAGTGGTTGGAGCGTCGTCCAGCACAGCAAGTGGTGTCAGGTTTGACTCCTGGGCAGGGCACACGCCTAGGTCTTGGGTTCCATCTCTGGTCGCGGTGGGTATGGGCGGCCATCAACTGACGTTTCTCTTGCATCTCTCTCTCTCTCTCTCTCTTCCTCTCTTTTCCTCTCTCTCCGTTTCCCTCCCTCCCCTCCTCTTTCTCTAAAACAAATAAAAACATATCCTTGGGAGAGTAGGAGAGGAAGGCAAGCTGGATCCTTGGACTTTCTGATAAGGAAGGTTTTTCTTTCTTTATTTTTTAAAATATATTTTATTGATTTTTTACAGAGAGTAAGGGAGAGGGAGAGTTAGAGACATCGATGAGAGAGAAACATCAATCAGCCGCCTCCTGCACACCCTCTACTGGGGATGTGCCCGCAACCAAGATACATGCCCTTGATCGAATCAAACCTGGGACTTTTCAGTCCACAGGCCAACGCTCTATCCACTGAGCCACACCGGTTTTGGCAGGAAGGTTTTGCCTTAAAGACTGATCACAAGACGGCTCGCTTGGAGTACCACCGCCAGGACTTTATCATTCAATGGGCCTCCAGAGGACAGCCAGCCAGCCAGCCGAGGACTCTCCCAGGGGTGCAGTCTGCTGGGGCATCCCCCGAATAAACGTTACCATCTCATTTGCATAAACGTTCTAACAGCTCCATGAATGATCACATAAGCTCCTCCTACCTCATAGGTCTTCAAATCCATTCTTGAACAAGTAGCTTTTCCCAGCATCCTCCACTCTCTAACATACATAACATCTTTGGAGTTTGCCTATCAATGGAAGCTAGGAAGTCTAAGGCTAACGGTGCCCAGAATCCAAATGGTGACAGAGTGACATTTTATCCAACCAGAGGGGAGTCTAATGATTTCCATAAACATATTACTTCTGGAGAATCTCACCGAGCTGGTCTGGCCAAGGTCACTCCACCCAAGGAATGGGAAGCCAGACAGACCGACGGTGATGTCCATGACATTGTAATAGCCACGCCCTCCAGCAGGTGGCGCCTGGACAAGCAGGTGTGTTCATTCAGCACCACAAAAAAGAAGAGGGCCCTTACCGAAACCGGTGTGGCTCAGCGGATAGAGCGGCAGCCTGCGGACTGAAGGGTCCCGGGTTCGATTCCTGTCAAGGGCGTGTATCTTGGTTGCGGGCACATCCCCAGTGGGGGGTGTGCAGGAGGCGGCTGATTGATGTTTCTAACTATCTCTCTCCCTTTCTCTCTGTAAAATATCAATAAAATATTTAAAAAATTAGAAGAAGAACAGGGCCATGACAGTGGGCAATAGCAGTTCTGACTGCACTGAACCCCAGTTTCTGGGGAGACCCTGGGGACCCAGATTCAGACTCATAGAGGTCCCCGGAGCGCATGGAAACTCGGGGGAGCTGGAAAGGCAGAGGTCTGGAGGAGCATGCATGCAGAGAGGGCTGCAGTGATTACCAAGGGACACTGAGACTCAGGGGCCGCAGAGGGCAGGGCTGACGGGAGGCCAAGGCTGACTGCTCAGCCCTGAGACTCTGCCCCATCCAAGCTGAACACAGAGGCTTTTGCAATTTTGCAGGTCTTGTCTCACAAGGCTGTCTCCAGCACAGAAGTTTTCCTGGTGTAGACACAGCTGATCCCCACAGCCAACTGGCCTGGAGGTCAATTCCCTCCAGGGATACCAATAACAATCAAGACTTAACTACAACAAGGCTGTACACACAGTCCACAAAGGGGTGCACCAAGAGAGTCCACCTCAGGTAACTGGGGAGATGGAGCCACTGGGCCCGATAGGACACTTAGCTACTCTACACTCAGGGAAGCAGTGAAAATGCAGAGACAAAGGAACAGATCACAAGTGAAAGAAATGCAGGAAAACAAACGACTGGATATAGAGTTCAAAACCACAGATATAAGGGTTTTCAAGCATTTCCTAGAAAAGGTGGATAAATTTAGTGACACCCTTGAGGATATGAAAAAGGAGCAACTAGAGATGAAAAAGGACCAACTAGAAACTAAACATACACTGACTGAAATAAAAAATATTATTCAGAGACCTAACAGCCGGCTAGAGGAAGGCAAGAATCAAGTCAAAGATTTGAAAGACAAAGAAGCAGAAAACACTCCACTGGAAAAGCAAAAAGAAAAAAGAATCCAAAAAAAGTGAAGATAGTGTAAGGAGCCTCTGGGACAACTTCAAGCATACCAACATCAGAATTATGGGGGTGCCAGAAGAAGAGAGAGAGCAAGATACTGAGTTTTTGAGCTGTAACATCTGTGAACACTTGAAATGGAATTACGTTTCAAAATCTAATTGTGAAATTAATGTGGAATCTGCATCTTGAAAATGTCTGAGAGCCTCAGTATTTAATGGCCGTATTAAATTCAATTTCATGTTTTATTTTCTAGTTTTATTTATAGAGAAGGTCTCATGGTTTATGAATAAAACATGTTAGCTATTAATTAGCAAAATACGCAAATGTTCAAGCTTTAGCTTTTAAATGTAATCCTGCCTTTGAGAAACAGCAGAAGTGTATTAAAGTCAGACCATCATATAACATGTTGGTATGTGAACATGACTTTCTACTTCATACTCCCAATCTGTGACGATTCTGAACACACATTATTATCTGACTAGAGGCCCGGTGCACGGAATTCATGCATTGGGTGCCCACCCTCGGCCTGGCCGGCGATCGAAGCACGGGCGTCTGGCGTGAAAGGGCAGGTCCCAGCTGACCTCTGGGCCCTGGGCAGCACCTGGGCCCCTGGCCCCCGCGTGCACCCCTCCTCCTGTGTCACGGGGCCCGAGTCCTCGCATGGAGAGGCGGTGAGCAGGCCGGAGGCCATGGGCCGGGGTGCAGCATGGGCCTCTGGGGGAGGGGCAGCACGTTCTCTCCCGCCTGGCCTTGCAGACCAGCTCCTGCCCGGGGACCCAGCAGCTGTGGCCCAGTTCACACGGAAGGCGCTGCACGGGTGTGGGGGCCTTCCTGGCGGGTGTGAGCCCTGGCATCCTGGGGGAGGGTGGCAGGGGGATTGAGAGTGAGCTTGGTGGACACCCATTCTCACGGCACCTCCGTCCTCGGCACCCCGGCCCCAGGCAGCCAGTGGGAGGTCGCAGTGTGTTGTGAAATGCCCGCCATGTTCCTCGCTGCCCCCTGATGGCCAGCACATGTCATAGCGAGCTGTCGAACTCCAGTTTGAATTCCCAGTTGAGGGGACCATTTGCATGTTAGGCTTTTATTATATAGCATTACTTTTAGGTTTCAACCAGATGTTTGGCCCTAGTGGACATAGACTCTGCCATTGTGCTGTCCTCTGTGTCATGCCTGTTTACTTCAGGTTTGCTCCCTAGTTTTATTGGGGCTTTTTAAAATTTATATTTTTATTGATTTTTCACAGAGAGGAAGGGAGAGGGATAGAAAGTTAGAAACATCGATGAGAGAGAGAGACATTGATTAGCCGCCTTCTGCACGCCCCTCACTGGGGATGTGCCCGCCACTAAGATCCATGCCCTTGACCGGAATTGAACCTGGGACCTTTCAGTCCGCAGGTGGACACTCTATCCACCGAGCCAAACCGGTTTCAGCTTTATTTGGGCTTTTATTTTTATTTTTTAAAATATATTCTATTGATTTTTTACAGAGAGGAAGGGAGAGGGATAGAGAACTAGAAACATCAATGAGATAGAGACATCGATCAGCTGCCTCCTGCACACCCCCTACTGGGGATGTGCCCGCAAGCAAGGTACATGCCCCCAACCGGAATTGAACCCTTTAGTCTGCAGGCTGTCACTCTATCCACCACGCCAAACTGGTTTCGGTTTATAGGGGCTGTCTGGGTCCGGTGAGCTCTGGGGGCCATGGAAGGTTCTGGTGAGGTCAGGGCCGTGGGCTCCAGCTCTGTTGGCTGTGTGCTCGCTCTGTCCCACACCCCCCTCCAGCCACACCGAGGGCTGTGGGTGTGCTGGCACCGGCCCATCTCCCTGACGAGGGGATGTCTCCCACTTGCAGCTGTCATGCGGGAGGAGGGGTCAGTGAGGTCATTTTCACAGGACACCAGCAAGCTTGCCACCTCCACTGACAGCACGGTCTCTGCCGGTTTCGGCGAACGGAAAAAGTTGTTTATTTTCTTGCGGGAAGGCTGTTTGGTTCTGCCGGTGAGGATGAGAACTCTCTCCCGGGTTTTGCCCCATCAGACACGACGCCGGGGCCTGCGGTTAATATCTGGTGCTCGGATTCACCACCGCCTGGCAGGGTGAGGAGTGCGGTGGCCACAGCCGCACACGTGGAGGGAAGCAGGCCTGGTCACACAGGAGAGCAGAGCTTGGCAGGGACAGAGAAGCATCTGGGTCAACGCTGATGGGCAAATGGCAGAAGGGAGAGCAGTAACGGGATGGCCTTCTCCTTTGCTTCCGCGTCACCGCGTTCTGCCCCGTTTCCTTTCTTCGCTCGGTGGGGGAGACTGAATTATAACTTGGAACATGGGTGGTGCAAACTGACTGGACTGCCATTACTCTCTCCCTCTCCCCACCACCAAATGAAACCACTCTGTTGGAAGACACATATATTCTCTTTTTAAAAAATATATATATTTTATTGATTTTTTTACAGAAAGGAAGGGAGAGGGATAGAGAATTAGAAACATTGATGACAGAGAAACATCAATTAGTTGCCTCCTGCACGTACCCTACGGGGTATGTGCCTGAAACCAAGGTCCACACCCTTGACCGGAATCAAACCTGGGACCCTTGAGTCCACAGGCCGACGCTCTATCCACTGAGCCAAACCAGTTAGGGCCACACATATTTTCAATGTTATTAGAGAGTGCCAACCTGCTCTCCAATGAATTGCTCAGGGGCAGGGGAGGGTGTAGCCTCAGGTCCCTGCTGATTGCTCGTTAAGGCTCCTTATGGGAACTTGGCCTCAGCTGTGGGTGCCGCCATCTTTGTGATGAGTGATGGTCAATTAGCATATTCCCTCTTTATTAGATAGGATTTTAGTCTCCCTCTTATAATCTTAAAATTAGACTTTTTTATATTTTATTGATTTTTTACAGAGAGGAAGGGAGAGGCATAGAGAGTTACAAACATCGATGAAAGAGAGACATCGATCAGCCGCCTCCTGCACGCCCCCCACTGGGGATGTGCCCACAACCAAGGTACATGCCCTTGACCGGAATCAAACCTGGGACCCTTCAGTCCACAGGCGAATGCGTTATCCACTGAGCCAAACCGGTTTTGGAAAAATTAGACTAATTTTTAAAAAATATTTTAAAATGTATTTTTAGAGACAGAGTAAGAGAGAGGGAGGGAGAGAGAGAAACGTCAATGTGAGGGAGAGACTTCAATCGGCTGCCTCCCACCTGCCCCCAAACTGGGGACCAACCCTGCAGCCGGGGCAGGTGAGCGGACCGGGAGCCCGACGGCAGCCTTTCCGCGCACAGACCATCGGGAGCCCGGGCCACAGGCCACAGGCCAGGGCCTGTTGTCTTTATTTTGAGATGAATTCTCGTTTAATTTCTTCAAGTCCTCAATTGTTTGTTTTAGGATCATCATGGCTCCAAGCACTCCTCTGCCCCCGGGGCTAACCTTCCTTCCTGCTGAAGTAATACCAGTCATTACTGTGACTTTACGCCAATAAGCGGCTGGAACCGTCTAGGCAAATGGCTTTATTTGGGAACAACAAGCAATTGCAGTTGGTGACGTGCAGTCTAAAGGCGAACCTGCAGCCGGGCCAGAGACAGGACAGGTGGGTGCCCTTTATGGACTTGGGAGGCTGTTGCAGACGAAGATCCCATCGCAGGAAATGGAAAGTCCCAAGTGCAGTGACTTCCCATTGGCTGGGCTATGGTGCCTCCCACTGGCGGGGCTGTGGTGCCTCCCATTGGCTGGGCTCTGGCAGCCTCCCATTGGCTGGGCTGGGCAGCCTCCCATTGGCGGGGCTGTGGTACCTCCCATTGGTGGGCTGTGGCATCCTCCCATTGGCTGGGCTGTGGCAGCCTTCCATTGGCTGGGCTGTGGCAGCCTCCCATTGGCTGGGCTGTGGCACCTCCCACTGGCGGGGCTGTGGCGCCTCCCATTGGTGGGCTGTGGCACCTCCCACTGGCGGGGCTGTGGTGCCTCCCATTGGCTGGGCTCTGGCAGCCTCCCATTGGCTGGGCTGGGCAGCCTCCCATTGGCGGGGCTGTGGCAGCCTCCCATTGGTGGGCTGTGGCACCTCCCACTGGCGGGGCTGTGGCACCTCCCATTGGCTGGACTCTGGCAGCCTCCCATTGGCGGGGCTGTGGCACCTCCCACTGGCGGGGCTGTGGTGCCTCCCATTGGCAGGGCTGTGGCACCTCCCATTGGTGGGGTTGTGGAACCTCCCATTGGCTGGGCTATGGCAACCTGGGGCTGGGGCAGCCTCTCATTGGCTGGGCTGGGCAGCCTCCCATTGGCAGGGCTGTGGCACCTCCCATTGGTGGGGCTGTGGCAGCCTCCCATTGGCAGGGCTATGATACCTCCCATTGGTGGGGTTGTGGAACCTCCCATTGGCGGAGCTGTGGCATCTCCCATTGGCTGGACTGTGGCACCTCCCATTGGCGGAGCTGTAGCATCCTCCCATTGTTTGGGTTATGGCACCTCCCATTGGCTGGGCTGTGGCACCCTCCCATTGGCGGGGCTGTGGCACCTCCCACTGGCGGGGCTGTGGTACCTCCCACTGGCGGGGCTGTGGTGCCTCCCATTGGCGGGGCTGTGGCAGCCTCCCATTGGCTGGACTGTGGCAGCCTCCCATTGGCAGGACTGTGGCATCCTCCCATTGGCTGGGTTATGGCACCGCCCATTGGCGGAGCTGTGGCAGCCTCTCATTGGCTGGACTGTGGCAGCCTCCCATTGGCGGGACTGTGGCATCCTCCCATTGGCTGGGTTATGGCTCCTCCTATTGGCGGAGCGGTGGCAGCCTCTCATTGGCTGGGCTGTGGCATCCTCCCATTGGCGGGGCTGTGGCAACCTCCCATTGGCTGGATTATGGCTCCTCCCATTGGCTGGGCTGTGGCAGCCTCCCATTGGCTGGGCTATGGTAGCCTGGGCTATGGCTCCTCCTATTGGCGGCCTGTCCCGGGCGGAGGAAGCCTCTTCCTGGGCTGAGGGAGGGAAGCGGTGGCTTCCTGTGGGAAGGCAGGTTCCTGTCCCGGAGTTGAGGGGGTCAGTCCGGTGCTTGAGGGACGCGGGTCAGAGCGGCCCCTCAGGCCTCCCGGCTCCACGTAACCGAGGCCCCTGCTGCTCGGTCCGCACTGGCATCCTCACAGGGTGGAGTCCTCACAGGGCGGCGGCCTCACAGGTTGGCGGTCCGTCTTCCCCAGCGGCCAGCGCCAGCGATGGGCGTCCCACCGTGCGGCTCCTCAGGGACTTTCTCCCCGTCTCCCTTCGGCGGGCTCCTTCCTCGTCCTTCTTCCGGCACGTTCCCGGCTTTGGAGCGTCGCCTTCAGTCGGCAAGTAAGTCTGTCAGCGGGGCTCGGGGCTCCGGCAGGAAGGGCGAGGGGCCTCTCTGTGCGGGTCGGGGGTCGGGGAGGGCGAGGCCTGCCTCTCCTGTGACCCGGTCCTTCCTCATGCGGACACGGGAGCTCAGTCCCAGTGGAGACAGGCCAGAGCGCTCTGGGACGTGAGGCTGGACCAGCCCGGCGGTGCGGCCCAGTGGTGAGCGCGCCCTGTGCGCAGGCGGCCACCGTTCGCTTCCGGTCAGGCCCAGGCCCGGTGCGGGCTCCAGTGCAGGGGGTGCAGGAGGCAGCCGTCCTGATTCTCTCTCATCCCTGAGGTTTCTGTCTCTCCCTCTCCCTTCCGCTCTGAAACTAAAAATAAAAATCAGTGCTCCTCACCTCAGTGCCCGCAGCCTTCCCGGGAGGCGCGTTAGGAGTGAGGACGACGTTGAGTCAGGGAATATAGGACGATATTGAATGAGGGAACGTCAGCTCCAGCCCTTCTCGCCCGCCCAGGAGCGCGCTCACTCGGTGGGACCGGAAGTGCTGCCGAACCCCACAGTCCTCGGGGTGAAAGGCAGAGCTGGGAGGGGCTTGTGCAGCGATCGGGAGCCGGCAGCACCGCAGGTCGTAGGGGGAGCCGGCGGCACCGCAGGTCGCAGGGAGGGAGGGGCTCCGAGAGCAGCGCAGGGCCAGAGCCTCCGGGAGCGGACGCGGGGCCCAGGGTGTGTCCTGGGCCAGAGAGCGGGTGGCTGGTGTAGGTTTGTAGGGTCGTGTCCGTAGTGCGGGTGGATGGCGGGGTCTGTCCGGCTGGTGCCTGCTGAGCGGGTGCCTCCCGGTTCCTGGCTGAGGATTCCATGGAGGTGGTGGTGGTGGGGTTGGGGTGGGTGGGTGGGGGGCGGGGAGGGAAAACTGTGATGAAGTCTCACCTTGGTGGGGCCTGAGGCTTTGCCTTTAGCAGAGCCCTGAACCCTCTTACTAAACACAGGAGTGGTCCATCCTGGGGTGCCTGTGTCCCCCGCCCCTGGTGCCACCGCGAGGAAGGAGTGTGAATGGAGAGGCAAGAAGTATGCACTAGCCGAAGCCGGTGTGGCTTAGTGGCTAGAGCGCCGGCCTGCGGGCTGAAGGGTCCCGGGTTCGATTCCGGTCAAGGGCATGTACCTTGGTTGCGGGCACATCCCCAGTAGGAGGCGTGCAGGAGGCGGCTGATCCATATCTCTCTCTCATCGATGTTTCTCTCTATTCCTCTCCCTTCCTCTCTGTAAAAAAACAATAAAATATATTTAGAAAAAGAAAAGAAGTATGTACAGTGGTACCTCGAGATATGAGATTTTTGAGATACAAGCCATCGAGCGAGCGATTTTTGCTTTGAAATACGAGCAACAGTTGAGATAGGAGTCATCGCGCGGATCGGCCGGCTGCACACGACCCACCCGTTTACCGCGACTCGAGCGTCTCATCGTTTCCCACGCCTCAAGGTGACGGAACGAATTAAACTCGTATCTGGAGGTACCACTGTACTAGGACTTGTGTCCATTTTAGCCATTGAGAGACCTCTTTTGCCTTTTGCATGGATTTCTTCGGTGAAAACAAGGCCACCTATCGCAGTAGTGTGTCATTAACTGGTGACGCGAACCTTCTTCCTGACGGAGGTCACGCACGAGGAGAATCTGAAGGAGAGCGTGTTAACGTGCAATTAACAGGTGGTGATTTGGGCCCAGCGCAGACCTGCTGATTAAGTGTGAGCCCCGTTTCGCTTTACAGCCGAGGAAGCTACGGGAAAGTGGAAACAGCTGGCCCTCTGAGCCGCTGAACGGCCGCGGTGCCAGAACGCTCCCCCCCTGCACTGGCTCGAAGCTGTCTGCCACCTCCTCCTGGTCCCCGAGTCCCCCTTTCTGGTGAGCACGTCGCTTATCTTCTGTTCTCGGGTGAAAATACCTGCTTCCTAGGGGATTGTTGGGGGATTTCACGAGTTAATAAAACGCTCAGAACCGTGCCTAGAACAAGTATGTCAAACTCGAGGCCCGAGGGCCACATGCCTTGTTTATTTTGACATGCGTGGCCTACAACCGTGGTTGGCAAACTGCGGCTCATGAGCCACATGCGGCCCTTTGGCCCCTGGAGTGTGGCTCTTCCACAAAATACCACAGCCTGGGCGAGTCTGTTTTGAAGAAGTGGTGTTAGAAAAAGTTTAAGTTTAAAAAAATTGGTTCTCCAAAGGAATTTCAGTTGTTGTCCTGTTGATGTTTGGCTCTGTGGACTCATGAGTTTGTCCTAGGGCCGCATTAGAGCATAGTAAGTGCTATTTAAGAGTTTGTTGTTATCACTGGGCATTACCTGGGTGTCAGGTGGTAAGAATACCTGAAAAAAACACACAACCAGTACACACCGTCTAATGAGGAACCAAATAATACGGCATATGTTTTATATGTAGAAGAGAAATCTATTACCTAACTTGACAAGCAGGAGAAAACATCTGAAAGCAATCAAAGGAGAGTTAATAAAGAACAGTTGGGTAGCCCGGCCGGCATGGCCCAGTGGTTGAGTATCGACCAATGAACCAGGAGGTCTGGGTTTTGGACTTGATACCCAATGTGGGGCGTGCAGGAGGCAGCCAACCAATGATTCTCTCTCATTATTGATGTTTCTCTCTCTTCCTCTCCCTTCCTCTCTGAAACCATAAAAATTAAAAAAAAAGAACATTTGGGTAACTTATCTCTGAACAATGGTACCATCAAATATACCGTTACAAAAACCTGGCTTTGGGTGGAAGGTTCACAGAAAGAAAGAGTAAGAAAGGAAGTGGGGATTGGAAGAGGCTGTAGCGGGTAAATAAAAACGGTTCTTATGGAACACGAGGCAGTGATACGATCTAAATACTATAAAAGGCAAAAGCCACATTTAGGCATGGGAAGGAATTGGCCTGAAGAGCAGAACATGCCTTATTATTCCATTTCCTTTGGCTCTTGCCGGGCCCCAGCTAAAAAAGCCTATTCAGACTTTCTTTTTGTTACATTTCCAAGAATCACATGTTGGCATAAAGTGGAGAGGAGCACAGCAATCTTGACCTGGAGTTTGGAAAAAAAGAGGAATACCAGCAACTCTTAAGCACCCAGACCAGCCTGACGGGGACTTAACGACCTGTGGCTCAGGTCTGAAAGAGAGAAGCTTCTATTACTCTGATTAGTCCAGAGCAGCGGAATAAGAAATCACAGTGTAAAACTTCCAGCAGGGGGAATAAGTAATGAACACCAGGAATAGCCCAACCACAAGAATGACTCAGTTCGGGGAACCAGCAGCCAGTGGAAGCTGGGAACGAGAATATTATGGGTTCAGAAAGCTGCCCCTCAGGCTGGCTGCAGTGTAAACCTGATCTCAAAATTGTCCTGAGAACATACTGTGGTCAGTTAAGTCCAGTGAGCACTGATCTATTCTTAGTATCGCTCCGAGTGGAGACTTCAATTACTGGTCCCAAGCCAGAGGTGACTAGGGGAGCGTAATAATTAGACTACACG
Source organism: Lasiurus borealis (assembly GCA_004026805.1). Taxonomy (NCBI): domain Eukaryota; kingdom Metazoa; phylum Chordata; class Mammalia; order Chiroptera; family Vespertilionidae; genus Lasiurus; species Lasiurus borealis. The sequence continues at coordinate 16,418 of PVJN01017154.1, forward strand.
CCTTCATTGCGGGCACCTGGGGCCATCTCGTGTGATTGATGGTGATAATGCCACTCCCCGTGATTTCCCCACGGGTGCAGTGAAGCCTCTTTTGCTTTCCATCTGTATTCATTTTATCTCCAGAGAAAACCATTGAGGTGTCACCACCACGGATAGTAACACGTGGTCTACACAAACTGGGAGCGAACAGGGAAAGCAGGAAACAATGTTGGTGTTGACTGTGGAACCGGCTTGTCACTCTGGCCAGGGCCTGTCCTGCCAGTTAGATAAAGTGACACCTTCTCAAAGATGTCTTTCCTGACTTCTCTTACTGAGTGGGCTCTGCCTCTACCCCAGATGAAGGATAGATAGTACCTCAGTCAGGAAGTCTCACAATGATCTCTTACTCATTATCAGCCTCCCTCACTGAAGGCATGATCCAGTGAGCTGGGTCTGGTCCTGTCTTTTTAAAAGCCCTATCGCCCAGTACCTAGAAGGGTACTTGGCATTTAATAAATGCTTTTTAAAAAAATGAACAAGAGGCAGCTCTTCTTAAAACACACCCACACACCCACACACCATATTTTATTGATTTTTTTACAGAGAGGAAGGGAGAGGGGTAGAGAGTTAGAAACATCTATGAGAGAGAAACATTGATCAGCCGCCTCCTGCACGCCCCCTACTGGGAATGTGCCTGCAGCCAAGGTACATGCCCTTGACCAGAATCAAACCTGAGACCCTTCAGTCCGCAGGCTGATGCTCTATCCACTGAGTCAAACCAGTTATGGCAAGAGGCAGCTCTTTTAGAAAAAATTTTTATTGAATTTTTTGATTTTAGAGAGAGAGGGAGGGAGAGATACCCCAACCCCCTGCCTCTTGCACATCCCCACCGGGCTTTGAGCATGACACCTGGGCTTGCACACCAACTGGACTTGAACTGGTGACCTCCTGGTGCATGGGATGACGCCTATTCTACTGAGATGCACCAACTAGGCCAGCTTTTATAGGTTTTTTAAAAATTGATTTTTAGAGAGAGAGGCAAGGAGAGGGAGAGAGAAACAGATGGGCTGCCTCCCACATGCCCCCCCACTGGGGAGCGAGCCTGCCACCTGGGCATGTGCTCTGACCAGGAATCAAACTGGTGACCTCTCACTGCACATGGGCCTGGGCAAGAGGCAGCTCTTTAAGACAGGATGCTTTGGATGGCTAACACCTGCATCCTATTGTTAGAAATCCCTGATTCTCTTTGAAACAGGGCGCAGGCGGGAGAGGCCAAGGATATGCCTATCTAGGATTGTTATTTGGAATTTCCTAGTTTGGGCAGGGTTCATCAAGATGTCTGGGAAAGCCTGGGTTTTTGCTCTGGGTGATGGGAGATGTATCTAAAAGAGCAAGAGCTTGTGGTAGGATAAAATAGCTGATTAAACAAAAAGCTAAAGCTAGAGGCACAAGCATTCTCTCCCACAACGTGTAGACTCCTAGGTGATGAGCTGTACTAGTTCAGCTGGAACAGTCCTGGCTTACAACTGCTGTCCTGGCAGAGTTCTGGGAGTGCTTCTTTATCTCCTCAGCAGTTTCCTCGTTTGGGTGATAAATTTTATGCTCATCCTGTCTTTAAGGTTCTGTCCACTCCCTTTCACCGCCCAGTCATACAGGGGCCACAGTGTCTATTGAGATAAGGATGAGATATTTTTAAGAATGGGGAGGAAGTGATTGCAGTTTTGGATTTCGTAAATATTATGTAGGAAAACGCCAAATATTTATTGATGCTTATAATACGATTCTCCTAAATTTTGCCAGTCACATGGTCTTTGTGTTTCCCAATTTTCATTACCCATGGATCTTTGGGGCCATAGCTACAGGGACGAAGCTCAAGAGGTGAGGTGCTCCAATTTTTTCATTTTCCATAGCCTTTATCACCATTATTTAAAACTAGAGGCTCTGTTCATGGAAATTTGTGCTCTTGAAGCAGGTGAGCCCCTCAGCCCGGCCTGCACCTTCTCATAGTCCAGTACCTCTCAGGGGATGTCCATCTGCCAGCGTAGGCCTGTTCTCCGGGGGGACTGGGCCTAAGCTTGCAGTCAGACATCCTCTGGCAGCTTGGGAGCCCTCGGGTGATGTCTGACCAATGGCTCAGCGGGCCATTCTTAGCGCTGCCAAGGAGGCAGGAGAGGCTCCCGCCACTGCTGCTGTGCTTGCAGCTTCAGCCTGGCTTGTGGCTGAGCAGAGCTCCTCCTGTAGGAGTGCATGGATCACCAGCGGCAACTCCTGCATTGCGTGTCTGCCCCCTGGTGGTCAGTTTGCATCATAGAGACCAGTCGTTAGGGTCAATTTGCATATTACCCTTTTATTATATAGGATGTCTTCACAGCAGTCTATTGGTTTGGCATACCATAATTTAAGCATTCAAATGTTTGTATATTTAGGTTGTTTATTTTTTTCTATGGTCCTTCCTTCCTTCCTTCCTTCCTTCCTTCCTTCCTTCCTTTCTTCCTTGAGGCCTGGGGCATGAAATTCATGCACGGGTAGGGTCCCTAGGCCTGGCCAGCCATCAGGGCCAATCAGGTTCCCCACCTCTCTGCCTCCTCTTTCCCTCACTCCCTCAGCGCCCTGCTCCTACCACTGGTTGCTCTCCATGTTCTGTGCAGCCCCTGGTGGTCAGTGCGCATCATAGCAAGAGTTTGAATTCCCATGCTCTGGGTCGAATTCCTGAGGGGACACTTTGCATATTAGCCTTATATATATATAGATAGATAGATAGATAGATAGATATGTTAAGCCTCACCTGAGGATATTTTTCCATTGATTATTAGAGAGAGTGGAAAGGAGGGGGAGAGACAGACATATCAGTTGGTTGTCTGCTGTACTTACCCCAACCAAGGCTGGGTATTGACTATATGCCCTTGACTGGACTTGAACCCATGACCCTTTAGCCCACAGGCCAATGCTCTATCCACTGAGCCAAAGTGGTAGGGCCATTTATTTCTATTGTAAATACTGTAAAAGCTGGACGTATGCATGCATGTTTTTCTAATATTTTAGATTAGTTAATTAAGATGACTGTCCACAAAGAGGAGAAGGACTGTGAGAGTAGCAGGAGGCAGAGGCTGTGAGGAGCAGTGACTTGATGTCTAAGGTGTTTTCTTGTTTATCCAGTATCCCTCATAATCTTCTGGTATCTGTTTACACCATGTTCCCGCAGTTCTTTGGAAAGTATAGTAGTAAACTCCCCAGGGCAGGCTGGTGAAGGACTTGCCAATCTGGTGATAAATTGCTTTTGGACCTTGACTAGAGAATATTGCACCCTAAATCTGGCTGGTGGGGAGGAAGTGAAGAAAAACTTTCCATATATACACAGTATTGCTTTTTGGGTGCAACAAAGTGTGATGTATTTACATTTCCATGTTATACATCTTGTTTTAACTTACATATTTATCGTGTTTTTTCCTTTGTTACCCTTTCAAAACATGTTAATGGCCCAGGGACAAATATTTCTTGGGTAAATAAGTAGAAGAAACTTGTGTAAATTGAAAAGAAATTTACTCTTGTCTTTCAGATGTCGGACTTTGTTTTATTACATGACTTTAAAGAAGACTTGACTGTTTTTATTTTCTTCATTAGAAATTAAAATAGACTTCTGATGTTGGCAAAAGCTATTTTCTCTGAGAAAAAAAGGGGTTTCACCTTTAGATGCTTGAGGTAGAGGGATGAAGTTTAGAAAAACTGGACAGTTGGTTGACATTTTTTCTGGATGGTTTATTTAGAGAGATGTGGGCATCTCAATTGCTTAAAGATCTCCTTTAGGAGGGCTTTCTCGCTTTCCCACAGGAGAGAGAACAGCGTAGGATGAGGAGATTCTGCAGCTTCTGGTTGCTGGGATCAGTCACGTTTGAAAACTGTTGGAAGACGCTGAGAATGGTCTTGCAGAGTTCTCCAGTAGAGGGCTAGGCAAGCAGAGCCAGGCCAGAGTGAACACAGAGCCGTGTGCTTTACAACTGTCAATCCGTTTAACTCTCACGACACCCCGAGGAGGTAGGCCCTGTTGTTTGGTGTGTCAGTGGAAGAATTTGGACAAACTTGATTTTCTAGTTACAAGTTTGATCCACTGTATGGTATTCGGGGCCAGGTGCTGTTCTCCACTTCCAGAAGCTGACGGCGGGGCTCGGGGCTCCTCTGGGGTCAGAAAGGCCGGTCAGCACCCCTCTCACAGGATTGCCTTCGAAGAAAAGGAGAAAATCACTGTCAAGGAGAATGATTAGTAGGCCTGGTTTTAGCAATTTGCAAAGTCCAATAAAAAGCAAATTCCAAAGCAGTAATGTGTTTCAAATGTGAGTGTTAACAGCTGTGCTCTTACTTCTTTGCTAAGTATAAATGTATAATTCCAAGCCCTCTGGCCTGCATAGTCTTTGTGTTTAGAAAAAACTCTACTTTCACATCAATGTTCTGGCCATACCACCTAGCTTTCTGTTCCAAATTTACACCCAATTTATTTTATTTAGTAAATCTTTATTGTTCAGATTATTACAATTGTTCCTCTCCCCCCCATATCTCCCCTACACTCGGCTCCCACCCCTCCCTCTGCCCTTACCTCCCCCTTTATTGTCCTCATCCATAGGTATATAATTTTTGTCTAGTTTCTCCCTGTACCCCCACATCCTTCTCCCTCTGAGAATTGTCAGTTCACTCCCTTTCTATGCCCCTGATTCTATTATATTAAACAGTTTATTCTGTTCATCAGATTTTTAATTTACTTGATTTTTAGATTCACTTGTTGATAGACATGTATTTGTTGTTCATACTTTTTATCTTTACCTTTTTTGTCCTTTTCCTCTTCTTAAAGAATACCCTTCAGCATTTCATATAATACTGGTTTGGCGGTGATGAACTCCTTTAGTTTTTTCTTATCTGTGAAGCTCTTTATCTGCCCTTCAATTCTGGATGATAGCTTTGTTGGGTAGAGTAATCTAGGTTGTAGGTTCTTGCTGTTCATCACTTTGAATATTTCTTGCCACTCCAGTCTGGCCTGCATCGTTTCTGTTGAGAAATCAGCTGACAATCATATGGGTGCTCCCTTGTAGGTAATTGACTGTTTTTCTCTTGCTGCTCTCAATATTCTCAATTGTCTTTTGCTCTTGGCATTTTAATTATGATGTGTCTTGGTGTAGTCCCCTTTGGATTCCTTTTGTTTGGAGTTCTGTGCACTTCCTGGACTTGTAAGTCTATTTCTTTCACCAGGTAGGGGAAAGTTTTAGTCATTATTTCTTCAAATAGGTTTTCAGTATCTCTCTCTCTTCTTCTGGCACCCCCATAATGCTGATGTTGGTACGCTTGAAGTTGTTCCAGAGGCTCCTTACACTATCTTCACATTTTTGGGTTCTTTTTTCTTTTCCAGTTGAGTGTTTACTGCTTCTTTGTATTTCAAATCTTTGACTTGATTCTTGCATTCCTCTAGTCTGCTGTTAGGTCTTTGTATAATATTTTTTATTTCAGTCAGTGTATATTTAATTTCTAGTTGGTACTTTTCCCTCTCCTCTTGGGTCTTGCTAAATTTATCCATCTTTTCTAGGAAATTCTTGAAAAACCTTATAACCGTGGTTTTGAACTCTATATACAATCGTTTTTCTCCAATTCTTTCGTTTGTGATCTGTTTCTTTGTCTCCTCATTTTCGCTGCTTCCCTGAGTAGGTAGAGTAGCTTTGTGTGCTAGGTGTCCTATAAGGCTCTGTAGCTCTGCCTCTCTAGTTATCTGAGGCGGACTCTCTTGGTGCACCCCTTTGTTGACTGTGTGTACAGCCTTGTTGTAGTTAAGTCTTGATTGTTATTGGTATCCCTGGGGGGAATTGACCTCCAGGCGAATTGGCTGTGGGGATCAGCTGTGTCTATGCTGGGAGAACTTTTGTGCTGGAGTCAGTCTTATGATACAGAACTTGCAAAATTGCAAAAGCCTCTGTGTTCAGTTTGGATGGGGTGGAGTCTCAGGGCTGAGCAGTCAGCCTTGGCCTACCATCAGCCCTGCCCTCTGCGGCCCCTGGGTCTCAGTGTCCCTCAGTAATCACAGCATCCCTCTCTGCATGCCCTCTACCTTTTGTGGTTCCCCTGAGTTTTTGTGCGCTCCGGGGACCCGTATGAATCTTGGTCCCCAGGGTCTCACCTGAAACTGGTGTTCACTGTAGTCAGAACTGGAGTTCAGTGCAGTCGGAGGTTCTGTCTTCCTTCTGCTCAGCTTTTTGCAATTCCTCTGGGTCTCCGTGAGCCCCTCTCTTTCCTTCTAGTTGTAGAATTTCCACTCAGCCAGCTTTCCTGTGGTTCTGGATGATGTCAGTTCTGTCTTTTAGCTGTAGTTTTGAAATTGTTATGTGAGGCAGAAGTTTTGGTTTTCACCTATGCTGCCATCTTGGTTTCTCCTCGGTTAGTTTTTGTCTGAAACTAAGAGAAGCTTCTGCTATGCTCTCAGTCATTCTTTTCTCCTTCTCTGCCTTTCATGTTTTAAATTTAGGATGCTAATATTTATGAAGACATGAACAAACATATATATTTATATATATTTTTATTGATTTTAGAGAGGAAGGGAGAGGAAAAGAGAGAGAGAAACATCAATGATGAGAGAGAATCATGGATCGGTTGCCACCTGCATGCCCCACACTGGGGATTGAGCCTGCAACCCGGGCATATTCCCTGACCAGGAATGGAACCATGACCTTCCGGTTTATAGGTTGAAGCGGGCGGCATGAACTAATATTTAACCTTTTCTGGCATCCAATATATATGCTTATTTAGTTAAATAGCACTTGTCTAGCACCATTAAGTTAATACAGAGAATTGAAAGAGGAAATGAAAACAAATACAACATCAGCTGTAGGAGCATTTCAGTGAACAAAATCAGTAAGTAAAGCATATTTCCCTAAGGTTGATGTGATAAAACTGTGGTTTCTTTAATTTCATGTTTTTCTCCATTCAGTTTTCCCTTTGACCATCACCAGCACTCACTTTGTGTCCCCTTTGTGACCTCCTGTTTATGAGCCTGAGAGCCCAGGGCCATTGAGAATTGGCCCCTCTTACTCTCCTACCATTTTTTGCTGCTTTTCTTCCATCACTTCCAGCCCCAGAGACTCAGCCATTTGCCTGTGGGCCTAGTGTTTAACTGAACTGGAGAAGGGACTTAATTAAAATACTGGAAATGCTTTTTTTGACAAAATTTCCTTTCCGGACCCAGGGAACAAGGATTCATGGCTTTATATATATGACTTATGGGGCAATTAGGCATTTTGACAGGTCTTTTGGGTCCAATATGGGTGTCTGGAAATTATATGTCAACTCCCACCCTCATTCTAGAGTCTTCTGGCTTCCCTGCTGGGGGACATGATGATTAAATAAATGATCACTGAATGAAAGGAAAAAAGAAGAAAAAAGTGATTTCCTAAAATGGTAGAATAAAGGAAAAATAGAAATTTTACTTTTTTGATATCTTTTCTCCCTTGGACTTTCACCAAAAAACTTAGTTTTCTTAGTGCCAAAGTTTAGATAATTCTATGTAATGACTTAAAGTCACACTACACGACTGTTCTCTAGTTAAATGCAGACATCTATACTGCACTCTTAGGAGTAGGTGCTCAGATGTTCATGTCCACTCCTGGACGGAGATACTATGACCCTAGAGAGTGAATTTAACAGGAGTCAAGGATATAATATTTCCTTACTTACCTTAAAAAAAATTTTTTTTTAGAGGAAGGAAAGATTTATTGATCAAAAGGCCTAGCTCAAAAAGATGGGAGAACTAATTCTAAAATCCATCTTATAAGAGCTCAAAATTCTCTTCACTTATCTATTGTGATAATGAGAACATGAACAACCTTTAAAAAATATGTTAATTTCAGAGAGGAAGGGAGAGGGAGAGAGAGAGAAACGTCAGTGATGAGAGAGTCATTGATCGGCTGCCTCCTGCATGCCCCTTACTGGGGAACAAGCAGCAATCCAGGCATGTGTCTTGACTGGGAATTGAACTGTGACCTCCTGGTTCATAGGTTGATGCTCAACCATTGGGCCACACCAGCTGGCCTGAACAACCTTAACGTAAGTTGAAATTCATGATTGGCTGCGGTTTGAGAAAGGGGCCCACATGGGACTTTCCTTTGCCGATAGCCTTTGCCTTCCATCCACTGTCTCCCTGGCTGTGGTCACCCTCTGGGCCTTGGTTTATCCTATTTAAAAATGTTATGTATGTATGTATGTATGTTTGTATGTATTTTACTTTTTTTAGAGAGAGAGAGGGGCAGGGAGAAGGAGACAGAGAAACATCAATGTGAGAGCAAAACATCCATCGGTTGCCTCCTGCATGTCCACTATCAGGGATTGAGCCCGCAACCCAGGCATGTGCCCTGACTGGGAATTGAACCAGTAAGTCTTCAGTGCACAGGCCTATGCCCAAGCAACTGAGCCACATCGGCCAGGGCTATCCTGTGTTCTTACGTATTAGTTTCTCTTCTCAACCCCCTAAATGAGCAAGATATTGCTGCTGCTTGGTTCACGGAGAATTTCTGCTAATATTGATCTAAAAATATTGACAGAATTGAGTGGTGTTGGGTCAGATTGAAAACGTTTAAGAGGAATCTGTTTTGCGAAAAGGAAAACAGGGAGAATTGATTGCATTTCCAGAGAAAAACCACACAGAATTTCCTGACTCATGAAATAGTTTGAGGAACTGGCTCCGAGCGCCAGTTGTTGACTGCGTTCTGAGAGCCCAGGGCATTCTCCCACTCAGGCAGCACCTGTGCGGGGCCTCGGGGCTTCAGTCGCGCCACCTGTGAGAAGCAGTGGCCAAGCTCAGGACTCACCATGGACGTGGTGAGACCTGCCCTGCTCCTGGCTCCTCCTCTCTGCTTAGTTTCCCTTGCAGCTTTCCCACCTCCCCGAGGGACTCAGGGCTTTGGCAAGGGTATAATCAGAACATTTCAAGACGGCTCTGATTTTAAGTGTTCAGCGTAAGTGGTCTCTGAAGCATAGTTGAACTGGTTCAGTTGTGAGTTGTGGTTTTAGACTGGAGAAGCATGCTTGTAGAGCGGACAGGGGAGTCCCGTTGCCTGAGATGTCTCGTTCCTTTAGGACTCTAAGCTTTTTACTTAGCCATTACCTAAGCTGCTGGTGGTTGAGAACGGCCTGTTGGGTCCACTTGCAGGAGGATTCACATTTATAATAGGCAAGTCAGTTTCTCAACTCTGGTAATCAAGTGTTTTGTGTTTTCATGTGAGGGCTACATACATGATCAGAAATCCAAATGTGTGTGAACTGTCAACATTTTCTTTGAGAGAATGATGATTTGAAGGGATTTGAGTCACTTGAAGATGGGTCAAATGTGTGGAGTCTTTCCTTATATCCTTTTCTGGGTGTCAGTCATCAATCCTTCCTACATTTCAGGATTGAAGTTTAGTGATTAAAATGTGAAGAGCTTGCAGTTACACAATCCATGGAAGATTCAATGTGAACTTGCCATTGAGAGCCTGGTGGCAGTGACTCAATAGAAGGCTTTGTGTCCACCTGGGTTTCTGTTATGGGAAACAAATAGCTTTGTATAGTGAGGATATCCTAGTAGTTATAATAGGTCACGTGAGCTAATTATTAAGAAACCTGTTCTTTGGAGGTGGTATTTAGGTTGCCCAAAGGCAATCTATCCTTAAGCTGTGGTTTTCAAACTTTTTATCCATCAAATTTTCTTTTAAATGAGATCACTTCAAGTAGGCTAATCTTAAAACAGATTTAACATAGCTTCCTGTTTGCAGCCTGGGTTGAGAGCTGAGCCCCGACTCCTGGTTTTTCCCCCTTGAAGCAGCCCACGAGCATGTCTGTGGAACTGCCAGCCTCTTACGGGGTGGTTCAGAAGCTAGTCATTGAAAGGGGCGACTCCTTGCCGAGACCGGTGTGGCTCAGTGGATAGAGTGTCGGCCTGCGTACTGAAGGGTCCTGGGTTTGATTCCAGGCAAGGGCATGTACATTGGTTTCAGGCACATCCCCAGTGGAGGGCGTGCAGGAGGCGGCTGATCGATGTCTCTCTGTCATTGATGTTTCTGGCTTTCTATCCCTCTCCCTTCCTCTCTGTGAAAAATCAATAAAGTATATTAAAAAAAAAAAGAAAGGGGCGACTCCTTGGAATCTCTCTAGTGCACACTAGTTTGACTCCTACTGGGTTAGTCAAGTATCCTTTGAGTTCAGTGTTGGCCTCTGGAATCCTGCCTACAGCACATAAAAAGAATTCTACATGTAGCCATAAAATAACACTGCGCCACTTTTGACTCAGGAAAGATACTCAACCCTGGTGGGTATTAAAGCAAGCCATCTTCTCAGCCAGCACATGGAGAAAAACCGAGTTTTACCCTAACTGGTTTTTCCTGTTTCAAATGGAGAGTAAAACCTGGAAGATGATAGAAAGGCAGGCTGATGCAACGTTCAGGACAAATGAAATGCAAGGGCTGAATCTCACGTCCTGGCTCACTGGCTGGCGTGGATCTGAGGAGAGACAATGCATATTTTCCTCTTTGTGTAAAAGGTCTGGGCGGGCCAGATGACATTTGGAAGCTGACCTCAGAAGCGCCGGTTAGAAGGCTGGTTTGTATCACATGACAAAGCCGTGGGGATGGTCATCCGGCCAGTTGCTCAGTGTGCCAAGCTGGGTCTCCATAGCCTTAAATTCATTCCAATATAATTGAAAACATGTGTTAAAATATTCATTTTTTTAAGGTTCAAAATTTCCTTGTGATGTACTTTCAGACCATTTTGATTTAATAACAGAGAAGGAGAATGCTGTGGCCAACAATTTGTATGTCAGTATAAGTGTTTTAAAATAAATCTTTAAAGAATAAATAAAAATCCTGAAGAATGAACAGAAGACAGTTTTAAGAATTGAGGCTGATGAGGAGACTACAGGAGCAGGCTTAAAGCAGTGTTTCTCACTGCCAAATCATGTGTTTTTCACTACAGTTTATAATTTAGTACACATGCTTTATACCCTTGCTTCCTTAAGAATGATTCTTACCTGTGGACACTGTGTTTCTGGGAAAAAAGTGCCCACATTTATCCTGCACAAGTTCCTATCTGTGGCAGAGGTAGCAATATCAAAGCCTGTGGGGACTCAGCAGGTAATTATGTGAGTGAAGCCAGTAAGTAGAGGCTGCGGCCACTTAGATACAAGGGCTCATTTAAAGGGAGTTGCATTGCCTGGCTGGTGTGGCTCAGTGGTTGAGCATCAACCCATGAACCAGGAGGTCACTGATTCGCATGCCTGGGTTGCTGGCTCAATCTCCAGCAAAGAGCATTCAGGTGATTGATGATGTTTCTCTCTCATAGATGTTTCTATCCTTTGTCCTTTCTCTATCTCTCTATCCTTTCACTTTCCTTTTCTCTAAAAATCAATAAAAATGTGTTTAAAAATATTTTTAAAGGGAGTTGCTATTGATAAAGGCCAATCCAGTGTTGCCATAACTTCCAATTTCTCAAAATAGTCGGGAGTTAATATTCAATGTAAAAATCTCCTGACCTTTAAGAGTTGGAAATTGAGGATGTAAATCCAGTGGGTGGCACTTACCTCCAAAGTCCAGAATGGGCCGGGGTCTACCAGTTTGCAACCCTGGCCTGCGGAGTGTGGTATTGGTTGGCAGCAGAGTCTTACAACAGGCCTTACAAAGGGAGGGACAGGTCCTTTGTGGTGCTAGAATAGGGTTAGCTCATCTCCATTTCACTAGTTTAATGAGTGGGACAGTGAGATGAAGTCTAGGAAGGTGGTACAAGGGAAAAGCTCAAGTGTTTCTCTCCTGTGTCCTCTTTTCCACCTGCAGCGCACTTCACTTCTGACCCTTTTGGCTACCAAATGTGTGGAGCCTTTCCCACACCAGGCAGGACTGTGTGACACGGCTGGGTGTCCTACAGAATCTAACTCAGTTCTGATAGCATCTCCCTGGAGAGAGCACAGCTCCCACAGGTGAAGCCCTCAGTCCCACGAGACTGCCCCCCATTTCAGATGCCAGTCATAAGTAGGAAGTCCCCAGGTTACCCCCAAGTTCTGATTTGGCTACAGATTGGAGTTTCCCACATCCCCCTCTTTAGCTTCGATGAATTTGCGAGGGTGGCTCCCCGATCTCTGGGAAACACATTTACAGTTCATTACAGGACACGATGAGGATGTGTTCAGGAGACCTCGGTTCCTCTCTCCTCCCCTGCCTCCCGCCTCTCTCAACTCTACCTCCTTTCTCATGTCGGTCACGAGGAGCATGGCCCACACAGCAGCCTGATGGCACCCTGCACACATGGGGTGGCTGCTGTCACTCATCTACATATCAGGGGCTTGTCCTCAGACTGATGTGTATGCAGAGCAAACTTGCTGGAAAGGGAAGGTCTCCTCAGGAGTCCTGTTAGCTGCAGGCGCCTCTTACACCAAAGGGACATCTCACACACGCCAGTCAGAAGAACGAGCCCCTGACTTGTAGATGAACGGCAGCTGAGTGTCCCCTCTGTCTTGCATTATTTCACAGAATGATGTCAATAGCGTGAGGGAGCACTGGTGTATCTTGTAGTTAGAAGCTAGTGTTATCTGTCTTTCAGCCCGGCAGGCTCCCTTTCAGCACTCACCCTGTCATCTGTCCCATTGGATGCAGACCTTCTCAGACAGGATGGTGGTGGGGGGAGCGTTTACAAAGCTGGGGAAGACCTCCATGGGCAGGGAAGAAGTGGGCAGCTGAGCCTGGAGCAGTACGGCCATCTCGAGGAAGATCGTGGCTCGTGTTCAGGGTGTGTGCTCTTTGGCACAGAGGGGAGAAATAATGTCCAGGAGGCAAAACTTAATTTTCTTTTATTTCCTGGCCTATTGAATGCAGTTCAGATGTGCATTAACAGAAACTTGCAGAGTCTTACATTTAGTTAACAGGACCTAGCTCAGAACCACGAGGACAGCCACCTTTATCCTGGTTTTCATGTGGTCCTAGAGGTGGCGGCGGGGAATGGGGGGTCTGGGGCGGGGCGGGGGCTGAGGGGAGAGTGCAGTGTTTTTCACAGTTTCCTAGCCAGAAACATGTTCCAGGTGGCTCTCCAGCCAACAGCAGGATGTAAAAAGCATTAAAGTACAGAGCCTCCAAAGCATTCTCAGTGTTACTCTGTTCTCAGTAGCTTCTTGAAAACGGAGAGGAACCAGCCTTTTCCTGGCCCTCCCTCTGCGGCCCGGTTGCTGTGTGTGTCCCTCTGGCCCCCTGTGTCCCTTCTGTTTAGTCTCCCCTTTCTTTTGTGGACCAGCAACTTGAACCCGCGGAAGGCCGCTCGGTATCTTTGGCAGCTCCCGTGGAGAAACCCTGTCTAACGTCTGCAGCCGCCGAAAGTGCTGAGTTATGGGCCAGTGGCCTTGTGACGGGGGCAGTTTCAAAAGGGGCATGTGGCAGGGATTGGAACTGGCACCAGGGACTCGGCCCTGAAAATGACAGGCTGCCGGTCTCCCAGGAACTGTGTGTGAGGGGGGGTCTTTTATGTGGGCTCTCACTGAGGTGAATTCACAGGTGAAGAAAAACGTGTTGCTGGAAGGGAATTAAATTTAGAGAAAACCGTTCCAATCCCAGAGCCACGTGCTTTCTGGGTAGTAAACTCTTTGGTCTTCCTTTGCCAAGTCAGAGGTTGTTACTTTTCGCTTTTTGTTCTGGCCAGTGCTTCCTAACTCCTTCTCCATCTCTTGGTCCTCCCCTACTCATCCTCGGACCCCCGTATGCACGAGGTACTTGCCATAATTTACTAACATTTCTCTTGTAAGTTTCGAATGCATTTATATTGGAAGAGACTTTCCCGAGGAACAGGGCCAGCTCCCAGCTGGCTCCCAGTCCTTGCTTTGCTGGTGCGGCTCTGAAAGATGGCCCTCCCTTCGATCTCTTTGTAAAGAGGGGGCTGGGGTCTAACGGAGTGACCATGTTCTACCTGGCAGCGGGGCTCCCCAATCCTGGATCCAACTGTGTCATTATTTCTTCAGTCCTCCCACCTGCTTTCCCTCTTTTCTATTGTGGTGCTAATCAGTACTTTCTAAAATGCTCCCTGAAAGTTTTAGCCACTTGGAAGAAGCAGGAGGGACTCCCATCCTCCTCTCCCTCCAAATTCGATTTGGATGGCAGGACTGATGATGCCACGCCCACACCAAGAAGGTATATGAAAAGTTTCTTTTGGGGAGAGCCGGCAGGATTCCTAGCTGGTCTGAAAACCTCTTAGGAGAGGAAGGAGACTGAGGGATTCATTACAGTCAGGGGAGCAGCGGGGGTGAGGGTTCCCTTATGGGAAGAGGCTTGTACGGATTGACTCTCCCACCAGGTCAAAAGGATGGTCACCCAGAGGTGGGTGGAGTAGAGGGGGAGGCGGTAAGGCTTCAAAACTGGCAGCAGTGAAACATAAAAAAATGGAGCCAGACTCTTAGCTGTAGGTTTATTTTGGATTTAGGAGCAGTTATTTAAAATGTGGAAACATTTTATGTCAGACAAGATGGACCTGTCTTTCATAACCAGATTCAGGGGTGTGGAAGTCCTCGCGTAGCAAAGCCAGCAGTACCCGGTCCACCTCACTTCCTCAGATCTCCACGGGAACTCTCCATCAGCATGACCGCACAGCGTCTCTGGTAGCTGTGAGCCTTCAAGTAATGACTCTCTGGAAACACAGGAGATGGTAAAAGTAGTCTTTATCATTTATTTAAAAATTGTTTCCTCATCCAAAGCCTCAGCTGCCCTACTCCTTAAAAAAATTCACATCAAAATGGAGATCCGATGCTGCTAATTCACACATTTGCATGTTCAGTCTTGACCTCTGCCCTGAGATGCAGATGTGTAGGTCCAAGTGCTTTCTCGACAGTTCTATATGCATCTCATGTTGAATGTGTTCCAGAGACAGCTGTCGATGCATCCTCCAAACTTCATTCTTCTTTTAACTTTCCCCTTGCAGCAAATGGCACTGCCGTCTTCCCAGTCGCGTTGTCCAAAGTTCTCTTGATTGCTCCCTTACCTTCTACCCTCCACAAGTCTCGTGGGTAGAGTTACAAAACATAACCCAAATCTCGCCTCTTTTTTCACCTGTGTACTCCACGCCATCACCACTGCATTCCACCTGCATGTCACTGGGCCCCGAGCAGCTGGCCTTGGTTCCTGAGCGCCTGCTCTGGGTTCACCTGTGCCCCCAACAAGACCCAGTGAAGGCTTGACCCCTGCAAATTTTGCACACGACCTTATTTAGAAATAGCTGACTGAGATGACAGCAGGACTAGCTTCAGGGACCAGACACCTGAGCAGTCCCACAGGGTCCGGTGCTCGGAGGTTCTTCCTCTGTGGTTGCCATCTTGAAAATCTCAATAATTTTCACTGAGTTTGTGTTTTAAACGTGAAAGCCAATGGGACAATGCAGCATGCCTGGGGACCTCCCACCGTTTCCCTGTGACATGCTGTCAGTCGCCCGCACCCTGCCCAGCTGTGCCCTCTGCGCTCTGGTCTAGGACCCTTGTTGCCCGCTGTCGTGGAGCATTGGAGTGGGAGCCCATGTTTCCAGGTTCCTCTGCACCCTTGGTGTCTCAGACTGGACAACATGATTTTTAAAAAATATATTGATTTCAAAGAGGAAGGGAGAGAAAGAAAGATCAGTGATGAGAGAGAATCACAGATCAGCTGCCTCCTGCAAACCCCTGACTGGGACTCAAACCGCCACCTTCGGGGTTCACAGGTAGAGGCCCCACCACTGAGCCATGCCCTGTGCCCTCTTACCTACTCCTGGTCCAGGTCCCAGTGCACCCCCACATAGAGGCTGCAGTCCCTTGGGGGGCACCTGTTCCCTGCAGAGCAGTGGGCACCAAGGAAAGGGAGGGCCACTTCTCTGCTTCCTCAGGCATGCAGATTTACTTTCATTGGGTTCTGCAGATTCTGCAGCCGGCCCTGCGTGCCAGGACCCGGGGCAGCGAAGCCACAGAGGAGAGGAGGGAGGACAGCAGAGAAAATGACTTGCTAATTTCATCAGCCGTTGGCCCTGGGATCAGGCGATGCAGCTTTCCTTTAAGAGATTTTATTGACACCGACCAGATTTCTTACTTTAATCACATTTTTTTCTGCCCTGGAATGTCTTCTGCTGGTCTCTCTGATTTTCCAATTTCTTACTTTTTAACGCGCAAGTCCACACTCATGTCCACACTCATGTCTCCCATAAGACTCGCGGCCCATTCCAGGCAACATTGCCGATTCTCCACACTGAATTTGGGGCTCTCTCTGCTGTGCCCAGCAGTGTTTGAGAGTGAAACATGGATTTCTTATTATACCTCCCGTGTTCATGGTTTGGCATTGTTATTGAACTTGCATGTGTTTATGTTTTGTTTACATGACTCTGTTCTTGGCTCAGTCTCCTAGGTATGCATGCAAAAGCACTTGTTGATCGAATGACACGTTGGTATGTCATGGCCTTTTTTGGAAAACAAACGAAGGATTAAGGCCAGACTTCCTTTAGAAGTTACTGACTGGTTGAAATCAAACTTCTAATTTAAGTGATTGCGGGAAGAAGTAATAAATTAGAAACTGACAACGGAAAAAGGACTATTTGAGCTAGAGAAAGTGGTTTGTAGAGCAGCGAGTTCCTTTAACTTGAACCCTGTTTGTAGCAATCACAGGGTTGTTATAGCTCTGAGTGATTAAACATAATTTCACTGTGACATGAACATGGGTCCCCTTCCAGATCCACAAATAATGTTTGAGCCCCCAACGCTGAGGGTGAGATTCTGGGAATGCAGGCAATATCAGCCATTGCTTAGCTTTTGAGAGTTTACCCAGACTTCGGTCCAGATCTATCTGGGCAGTATTTTGCCTTTCTCTGTGCTGGGTTTGCCAGATGTTGGTGATTTCCTGAATCTCTTGAGTTATTACACCTCCCACTGCACAACCCGCCACAGAAGGCCCCCCAAAACTGTGAGCACCGAGGACTCAAAGGGTTTCATTCCACCAAATGAGCCCCTTTTCTGTTTTCTCCCAGTGACCAGGGGGCACAGGAGCTGTTAGTGCCATTTTCTGAGGATTTTTTCGGATCGTGCTTTAACAATTGTGAGTGAAGCCATGTCTGCATTTTGCACAGGAACTGTGTCCAGCAGTGCCCTGTTTTCTTGCTCTGGTGGAAAGAGGGGTGTGGACCTGCTTTTTCCCTGGGACCTCCCAACGAGTTTAAAAACAGGCTTTGGGTTGTATGCTAAGGTCTCTATTTTTTCTTAAAATATTCACAGAGTCCCATGACACAAAACAAATCAGGATTGCTCTTTTAGTCACACAACAACTAAAGCCCACTCACTTCTCCAATGCTTCCTTTCAAAGCGACCTCAATGCCCCTGGCAGACTCATGGAACTAACTGGAAACAATAGGGATGATGTGGTGGGCTGTTAGCTCTGACCAGCTTTCCAGAATGCCCTTGAAGGTCCTCTGCTGCCTTGGTCCCACCTCCCGGCCACCTGAGATGCAGCCCCTTGTCCCTCCCAAGAGTGCCCAGACACCCCTTCCCCCATGTCGCTTCTGTTCCCCTGAGCCTTCCTGGTCCCACAGACCCTCCTGCAAGGATGCCTGCTCTCCTCAGGCGTGTGTGGGGCTCCGAGCTCAGCCATGCCCTGTGCCCCTGCTCTCTTGCCCTGGGCTGCAGCCTCCTATTGGGTTAAGATGGCTTGACCCCCCTCAAGGCCCCCTTACTGGCAGAGGTCACTCCTATTGGGAAAGGGAAGAGATGGAAACTTAGTTTTCAAGTGTTTGCCCTTGAGCACCGTACTGGGAGGAGTCTCATTCACATGTTATCTCATTTATGTAAGTGACCTTGGAAGCAGAACAATTGTTTCAGCCCGGCCAGCGTGGCTCAGTGGTTGAGCATCAACCTATGAACCAGGAGGTCACAGTTTAATTCCTGGTCAGGGCACATGCCTGAGTTACAGGCTCAATCCCCAGTGGGGGGTGTGAAAGAGGCAGCTGATCAACAATTCTCTCTCATCATTGATGCTCGAATCTCTCTCTTTACCTCTCTCTTCTCTGTGAAATCAATAAAAATATATCTTAAAAAAGAAATGATTGTTTCAATTACATAGAAGGAGAGCCAGAGAGTCAGCAGGATTAACAGACTTGCTGAACACTGCATTTTATTCCAGTGGTCGGTCTCCAAAGCGGGGTGGGTCTGCTTTGGGAAGGTGCCCCAGTGATTCTTGTTGATTAGCCACTAGCCACATGAGAGGTATCTGATTAGCAGGTTTCTAGATGAAATTGTGGCAGATAGAGTATTTGGGGGAAAAATGAAGTCCATTTCCATTTGACCACATTAAGTCTCTGTTAATTAATGACTAAAAATGGCTCTGTATGTTCACATAGGATGCCAAGTTTATCTCAAGAATTACTCAAATGTGGGAATAATTTTAGTTGGAGAATTCAAACTGTAAGTTTGGAATATGGACATTTTATTTGGCTTAAAACTAAAAACTTAGTTGAAAACACAAATATTGTTCAAGCTCCTCCCTCAATTGCTGGCTCCTTCCACTGAGCCAAACTGGTCAGGGCTGGACTTCACTTCTGACATAGCTGATCGTCTGTCCTTTGTGAAGATTCTTTCACTTAGCTCCTACATGCATCTCTGTTATCCTCTTTTCGTCATGCTTTTAAAGAAAACACAAATCTTTATATTCTCTGGATATAAAAATATATATGTCCTTTGACTCAGCAATTATACTTCTAGGAACTAAATCTATAGAAATAAACATGCCAGGTATGTGCCGGCCAGTGTGTCTCAGTGTTTGAGTGTTGACCTATGAACCAGGATGTCCCCCCAAAATATATACACACACTTTAATTATAAAGGCAGTGTTTGTTAAAATACATTTCATTTTCAAAATTGAGTTATCAGTTGATAAAGTTTGTATATATTGTTTGGACACCCTGTATATAGTATATGTTTATATGTATATATGCAATTCTAAAATGTAAACTCAAATAGCACAGGAACCTTATTGTTTACTATTAATCTACAATGCTTACAGGAGCAGTAGAATCTGAGACAAAATTGGAAAGGCAGACACCAGATTTTGTGATTGTAAGGGTAAAAGGGGTCTAAGAAAAAAATCCCCAAAATAGCTCCATATTAATGCATTTATATATTTATATAAAATTCTACGTGTGAATGAAGAAATTTTTTTTTATTTTTTAAAATATATTTTATTGATTTTTTACAGAGAGGAAGGGAGAGGGATAGAGAGTTAGAAATATTGATGAGAGAGAGACATCGATCAGCTGCCTCCTGCACACCCCCTACTGGGGATATGCCCGCAACTAAGGTACATGCCCTTGACCAGAATCAAACCCGGGACCCCTCAGTTCGCAGACCGACGTTCTATCCACTGAACCAAACCGGTTTTGACAAGAAATTTTTAAAAAGTAATACAAACCAAAAAAGTTCATATAAATTTTGCATTCTACGCATTATATATTTATGCTTATACATAATATTTATATTCATTTTAATGCAGAAATATTTAAAATAGTGTTTTGTATTGAAATAAGCCAGTCAGAGGAAGACAAGTGCCATACGATTTCAGTCATATGTGGAATCTAATGGACAAAATGAACTAACAAACAAAATGGAGACACTCAGAGAGCAGACTGACAGCTGTTTGGAGGGAGTTGGGGGGCTGGGTTGGGGCTGGGTGGAGGAACTGAGCAAAACAGAAAAAAAAAGAGAAAAAACTGAACAGACAACAGTGTGGTGGGGGATGGTGGTGGTGGGAGGGGAGGGTGGAGGGAGGTGGAGGAAGGTATAGGGAGATAAATGGTGATGGATGGAGGCTTGATTTGGGGTGGTGAGCACACAAGA
Organism: Lasiurus borealis; assembly: GCA_004026805.1. NCBI lineage: Eukaryota > Metazoa > Chordata > Mammalia > Chiroptera > Vespertilionidae > Lasiurus > Lasiurus borealis. Next base: position 36,249 of record PVJN01017154.1, read on the forward strand.
CAGTGCACAGATGATGTGTTGTGGAATTGTGCACCTGAAATCTGTATAATTTTGTTAATCAGTGTCACCTCAATAAATTCAATGAAAAAAATCATTTTAAATTACTTGTATGGACTTCTCTCAAAAGATTCATTCTCAATTCAAATAACGACTATAGTATTAAAGAATAATTAATTTTTAGATATGGCTCTAATAGTGTTATGGTTATGTTAAGCCAAACAACCCCCATGGACTCCTGATCTCTGTGAAATATGCACTGGGTTATTTATGGGTGAACTGTGAGGGTGTCTGGGATTTGCTTCAGTGTGGCTGGAACGGGGTAAGGTGGGGAGGGCACATACAACAAGGTTGGCATGTGTGTGTTGACAATTGTTGAAGCTGCATGATGGGGACATGGAGGGTTTATCACATCATTGTGATTGTAATACTGCAGTGACATACTATTGTGCTATTGAAATTTCCCATAGAAAATGCTTAAAACTAAATATGTACAGTTTCCATAATCAGCTCTCTTTACCCAACTCTCAAAGTTATATTTCATAACAATAATCCATCCTAGAATGTCCCTTAAATCTCCATGTTTGCTTGATAGTTAACTCAAGTTATTATTTGTGGTACTTTAAAGTATAAATGAAATCTGTCCAGTAAGTCAACTTTGAAAGTCACTCTTTATTATCAAGATAAACAAACAGGTCAGTTTTTAAACGTGAATTTCACCTTGTCAGGTGGTTTTCTCTTTTCTAGTTGAAGGTAGATGACAATTCGGCCCTACTACCCAGCTCTGCTTCCTACCGGTGCGGTACTATAAGTGTCAGAATTACTGTCTGTTTTTTGTAGAAATTGCTCCAAATACAGACGTTTAAAAAGCATTCTTATGTGTTGTTTTACAAAGAAGGTCCTCCTTCCAGCAAGCAGCCAACCCAGCACCAACAGAGGTGGCCACTCACTCACTCACTCACTCAACAATTAGAGGCACCGTGAGGGACAGAGAAGTAAAATCTGTAGCCGAGGAGATGAGTCTACTTAATCATCATCACCTGCTAAGAGGAGTTAAGGCCTAAATTCTGTGGAGAGATTGTAGATGCTCAATCTCTGCTTAAAACTGGCATGCCTCTACTGGCTACAGGCAGTCCCACTGAGCTGAGTGAGAGCCAGGGACTTCCGCTGTCACAGATGTGGAATTCCTTGCTGTGTCCTGCCAAACACCACATTCCCTTCCAAGGAAGCTTCATCCTCAAGGGAAGTTACCTCAGAATAGCATGACTCCAGGGAGAGGTTCAGCCCTTTGTTTTCATTGCGAGGGTCTTAGGCTCCAACATCAAAATGGAAAATTCCACATCCAGACTTCGATGAAACGGGCTGTGTAATGCTGCCTCCTTTGAGACTGGAACCACACAGCATGGAATTCTGCAAACGAGGGGATGCTATAGTGGAAGAAGTTGGGGCCAGTGGAGGTTAACAGACTCAGTGGTTGTCTCCCATGGCACCGATCCCATATAGTAATTTTATTACCTCTCTCAGGATGTTGCAAATACAGTTCCACTAAATATCCATTTATCTGCTTTACATAGGACAAGCCTTCCTTATAATTAGGCTGGGTTCATATGATTAGTTCTGGTCAATGGACTGTGAGCAGAATTCATGTGAGTTGATTTAAGGCAAAGGTAATTAAGAACCTGGGATAATTTCCCATCTCTCTTCTTTCCTTGCTGTTATGAACTTGGCAGCCAGGTGTTTCAGATGGCACACTATACGATGGAGGCCATGTTGGTCTTTACTGTGTTAGGCCAGTAAGATTTGGGGGCTTTGGTAGTCCCACCCCAAGCTAGTAGGTCCTAATCCCTGGAACTGGTTAATGGAAAAATGGTCTTTGCAGGTGTGACTAAGTTAGGAGTCCTGCGATGAGATTATCCAGGATTATTGGGTGAGTCTGAAATGCCATCATAAGTGTCCTTATAAGAAAGAGACAGGGAAAGGTGATGTGACCATGGGGGACAGAGGTTGGAGTGATGTGGCTACAAACCAAGGAAATGCATCCCCTCATAGTGCTGGAAGCCAGCAGTTTGAAATCAGTAACACTGGGCCACATAATCACGAGCAACGGAGACCATAGCGCCAAGTAATTGAACACACTTGGAGCTGATGTTGATTTCTCTCCAGGATGTGTTTTTTTCATTTTCTCTGGCAAGTTTGCTCTGAAGCAGAGTCAGCTGCAGAAAATAAATATGTCTGCTCGGCCACCGTCCCTTTGAGCTTTGAGGGGGATCTTCCTTGCCTCTTTGAACTTCTGGTGGCTCTCAGCAGTCACAGACTGGCAGGAGCATGACTCCAATCCCTGATTTTTCACATGAGCTCTTCTGTGGCTTCTCCCTCAGTCAGCCTCGTCTTCTCTTCTCATATGGACACACTGAGTAAGGCTTTCCCCAAGTAATCAAGGGCTGTTGCTTCATTTGGAGGCCATTAATTTAATCACACCTGCAAAGACCCTTTCTCCAGGAAAGGTCATATTCATAGGTTCTTGGGGCTGTATCTTTTGGGGGTTACAGTTCAACCCACTACAGAGAGCCAAATCTCTGATAGCGAGTCTGGAAAAGATGTCTTTAAAATATAGATTTAATGAAAGATTTTTATTCATTGAGCACTTGACCTTTATTTAAAGAGCACATTTTTAAAAAAAAGTATGAAAGCTATCTTCCTGTTGGTATAGTGTTGAATAATCATTTCTTTATGTAAAACATGCAATATCCAGGACTACCTGTGTATTTTTCTATGTTAGGTTGAACATATGACCTATTCAGTTAGTAACTGCTTTCTTGGCTTAGTGTTATTGGTCTAGAATGTCATCAGTGTATCTGACATACCAGTCCCATCTTTACTATGATGATTTGATTCCTGTTATTAGGATGAGATGCTGAATGAATAGTTTATGACTATAAATCCTAGACTTCAAATTCATCAAAGTAGATAACAAAAACAACATGTTTATTTAACAATGCTGAACTCAAACCAGAAATTTACTTGAAATGCCATTCTAACTATCTCAGTGTTGGCAATCCTTTGGTTCTGTTGAATAGGGTTAGGTTAGGCATTCTTCAAATTTTGATGGCTTAAATTCTAAAATAATGTACAGTTGACCCTTGTACAATATAGGGGCTGGAAGTACCAACCCACCATGCAGTTGAAATCTATGTATAATTTTGACTTCCCAAATCTTGGAATCCATGGAGAATTGGTCCTATAAGCTCCTGCAGATACCAAAATCCTCAGATGCTCAAGTTACTTATAAAACTAGAGGCCCAGTGCACAAAATTCATGCATGGGGATAGTCCCTGATCCCGGCCTGCACCCTCTCGCAATCCAGGACTGCTGGCTCCTAACTGCTCGCCTGCCTGCCTGTCTGCCTGCCTCCTAACTGCCTCTCCCTGCCTGATTGCCCCTAACCCCTCTGCCTGCCTGCCTGATCACCCCTAACTGCTCACCTGCCTGTCTCTCTGATTGCCCCTAACCACCTCTGCCTGCCTGATCACCCCTAACCACTTCTGCCTGCCTGTCTGATCATCCCTAACTGCCTCTGCCTCGGCCCCCGCACCTAGGACCCAGGCTTCCCTTTCTCTGGCTGGCTGCAGGCACCTGGGCCCTGAAGCAGCTTTGCCTGGGCCAGCCACAGCACCTGGGACCTGGGACCAGGGCTTCCTTCCCTCTGGCCAGCCATAGGCACCCAAGATCCAGGCCAGCTTCCCCCAGGCCAGCCACAGGCACCTGCGACCCCAGGTGGCACCACCTGGCCAGGCACCCGGGACTCCCGGTGGTGCCACCTGGGCCCCGGCTTTATTAGGAAGGACAATCAGAAGACACCGGTCTATCCAAACTAATTAGCATATTACCCTTTTATTAGTGAAGATGGTATAAATCAGCCCTAGATTATCTGGGTGGAGAGCTCAATTGGTTGGAGCCTTGTCCTGTACACCAGAAGGTTCTGGATTCCATCCCTGGTCAGGGCACATACGGGAGGCAACTGATCGATGTTTCTCACATAGATGGTTTGCTCTCTCTCACTTCTCTCTCTCTAAAATTTAATAAGAAAGCATATCCTCGAGTGAGCATTTGAAAAAGTGGCGAAGATCAATCTTTATATTTGGCCCTCCTCAATCACAGACCCCCAACTGTGGATAAAACAATATGGGTATTTGTTGAAAAAAAAATTTGCATATAAGTGAACCTGCACAGTTCAAATCTGTGTTGTTCCAGGGTCAAGTGTATTCGCTACTCCACAGAAGTAGAAAACTTTAGAGTACCCAGAGGTTTAAATTGTTTTTAGATAGCTCCATTTAAAATTAAAACATTTGGAATCAATTTTGAAATCAGGCCCAACCAAAAACCATAGAGAATCTAGAGATTTACCATGTTGAGACAGAAAGGATCCTACACCCTCTGCACCATTCCTGGCTCTGGGACCGGAGGGCGGTGGAGGCCGTGCAAGTTTGAACCGCTCTGGGCCTCGTCTTTCATCAAGAGAAGTAGAGTAATGGAGCAGGAGGTCTTTCAGATTCCTTCCAGCTCCACAAGCCAGTGACTCCCTACAGGGGGCCTGAGCGTACCACAGACCACCCAGGTGGAGAGTCAGCTCTAGAGCATACCTCATCCTTTGACCCAACGGAACATGCGCCACTAGGTCATTGCCACATAATCACGAGCAAGGGCAGAGCACAACGCACAACCATTGCAACAGAAACTTGGAGCTGATGTTGATTTATCTCTAGGATGTGTTTTTCCATTTTCTCTGGCAAGTGTGCTCTCAAGTAGAATCAGCTGCAGAAGAACGA